>JADRCC010575075.1:13798-26185 GCA_019843855.1 Hylomyscus alleni | reverse complement strand
TTCCTTCCTTCCTTCCTTCCTTCCTTCCTTCCTTCCTTCCTTCCTTCTTTCTTTCTTTCTTTTTCTTTCTTTCTTTCTTTTTAGAGACGAAAGACAAACTTTATTTAGGACGTTAAACATACACACAAAAGACCTGTCCACATCGTTTACTCAACTTAAATTGTTGCCCATGCATTTACAACCCTGCCCCTCACAAAGCCATAAATGTTCTCTCTAGTGAACGCTAGCATCCTTGTGAAAATTTGGATAACAAGAAACAGCATTTAGAATAACCCAAGGAAGCTTCTGGAACAGATAAGACTGAACGTTTCATTTTCATTTTTCAGTGTAAAATTTTTCTTTTCCTTGGAGACATAGCTCTCTGAACCAGCGCATTCCACAGTGTTAACATGCATAGATATTCTATTGCCCGGGCCTAGACAGCTCATGCTTAGGTATGGGTAGCCAGTGCCTGTTGTTCTCATTTTGTGACGGAGCTTCTGGCTTCTGGTTTGGCCCCTATTGAGAATAAATATTTTACCTTTAATCACAAGTTTACCATTATAATTCAGTTTGTGATCAAAGGTTAAGCTTGTTTTACTTATTGTATCAGTTTTCTCATTGCTGGGATAGACTACCCAACAGAAACAACTTAAATAGGGAAAAGGATTCCTTCGGCCCAGAGTTTTAGTCTTTTATGGTGGGGAAGACGTGGAGAATGCAGAGAGTTCTGGCTAGAAACCAATGGAGACTATGATTCTCAAGACTCTCTCCACTGCATTTTTCCCAGGCAGATACCATGTTCCAAATATTCTATAGATACCACAAATAGCTCCACCAGATGAGGAGCAAATGTTTGAACTCATGAGCCTATGTGGGAGATCTCGGATCCAGATGTCTCTGGGCCCATGGCCATGTCATAATACAAATGCGTTCAGTCAGTCCTTAAGAGTCTGCTATCTCAGTAGTCTCAGCATTATCAAAAGGTCAATGCCTCTTCTGAAACTCAAAGCAACTTCTAGTTGTGAGCCCCTACAGAACAAAAAAGACATATTTAAATATAGAATGCTATGAAAAAGGTCCCTATCCCAAAGAATGGAGCCAGGACAATGAGATGCATATGTGTGTGTGTGTGCGCACGTGTGCATGTATATATACATATATATATGTATATACACACACATATATACATACATATATATATATACAAATATGTATATATATGTATGTATATGTGTGTATATGTATATACACATGTACACACACATGTGTGTGTATGTTAAATGAAACCCAGCAGTATAGACACAAAATCTCAATTGTAATGTACCTGCGTGGCTCTCCTCTTAGGCCTCTATCTTGTACAGGATTTATAATTTCACCCTAGGCCAGCTCCACATTGTACCTGATGCTTCCCTTGTTCCTTGTATTTCTGATAATTTAGAGTCTCCATTGCAATTTGTGGCTTACCTTCCCAGATTCACGCATAGCTTTCTCTGGGGCGCCCCTGAGACTTTCGCCCAGTCTACCACGGATGAGAAGAGATGCCGAAATCACCATGGCAAGAGCAAGCGGTCACAGTTCCTCCAATCTTGGGAGATCATACCAGAAACAGGGCCAAGGTAAAGCTACCATAAGCGACTCATGTTTACCGACTAGGTCGCAACATTTTCTATTACCACCCAAACAACATCACCAGCTGTTGACAACTGGCAATTGACCAATTAATGGTTCAGATACGCAGCCTGAACTGTATAACACCTGATGTTGGCTGCCCTCTGACGCTGTTGAAGAAATGATAGGCATGGAACTGAGCTCACATGAATTCCATGCTGAACCACGCTCTCTGCCCTTGCCACATTTCTGTTCTGCCTCTGTCTATAAGTGAGGATGTACCCTGCTTGGTAGAAAGCCAGCTGGTAAGGTGGTCAATGCCCTGAAAAAAAAAAGCATTGCTCTCCCTTCCAGTTAACATATAGCACCCCATGAAAGCCATATGTTCCCTAGGATTTGAGAAGAAAGCCATACCTCCTGCAACATTCCAGAGAATTCCTTTTGCTTTTTAAAAGATGCACTGGCTGTCACACCTGAGGAAGATTGAGTCCTATGTCCCTACTGTATCACCCATGTGCCACATTGATTGGCTTTCTATCCTTGTCATAGTGAGGAAGCGCATATGAAGTGGCAGTCACGAGCTTGTAGTTTGGTTTTGGTATATTTCAGTATGTCTTACTGGGCACAAGTTCATCATAGAACTGTAGGCATAAAGATGGACAGACAGTATAGCAAGGGCTCTGGTGGACAGATCAGGACCATGCATCAGAGTGAAGGTCTCTTCTTCTACATTTTAGAAGGGGAGATCTATACCATGTGACTGATGGGCATTCTATGCTATGCGCTTGTAGTCAATTGTCTTGATCTCTGGCATGTGGGAGGGTAGGAGCCCTATACCAAATGGACAATGAGGGTGGGAAGAGCAAGAATGCAGAATGTTGACTCCCTGTCTCAGCTCTGCCACGGCTGGAGGCACTGTGGCTAGAGGCGCGGCCACCTGCTGGGGCTAAACAATGGCCCGCTACTCTGCAGTTCTCCTTTGAAGACCTAGAAGTCCAGCTGAGTTGCAAACACGCCTACTTGCCTGAGGACTAGCGGACTTGCGAACACAGTACGCCTACCTGCGGTAAGAACTTTGAGTTTCCAGAGACTTTGGCATCTCACGTCTGCTACCGTATTCACGTTATGTTAATATCTTATGCCTGGAGAGTTCTTCGGTTTCAGTCCTTACCTGCCTATATATGTTCAAAATATCCCCAAGTAAATGGATGCCTTGGTAAAGCTACTTGGCCTCCGTTCTCTTCGTCCCTCGAACCGTTTTATTTTACAGGTTCGTCTCAAACCTCCGCCTGAAAGAGAACCCAGACCCGAGTGGAGCTGCCGGCCGGCTGGCCTCCACTCAGTAGAAATAGATATCAGTGGAATAATTTTACAAAATGGCACGAGTCTGGCTAATATGTAAACAGGCAAGTGCTGTTCACTTTGGTGGTGGCTGAAGAATTTCTGGAGGTTTCAAGGTCATGCTAATGAGTGTCTGAATGGGGATGCAGGTGTTGAATGCCTCTGCTGTACCAGACACATCCTGGGATGGTGGCACTGAACTGTCACAGATCCACCTCTGTCTCTTGCAGCTGTAATCTAATACGGGGAAGGACCCTGATAGTCTCATTTTTAAAGGTCAAATGTACTCTCTGCTAACGGGAAAAAATAGCTAAATGTTCTTATTCTTCCTTTCCAAAGACTCTGGCTTATAAGACTGTGGCTTATAGATCGAGTTCTATATGTTCACACCTCTTTGTTATTGTAACGGCAATGACATGATTTATTTGTATAATAGGACATTTTTCTCACATTTGGAAGCGGTGATTACAGTATCACAGAAATTCTGTCACAGAATTAAAAAGGCACACGTCCCCATAATCTTAATTTTAGCTAATATTTTCAAACATCAATATTTATATCGAAAGCAGATATGATAAATCTACATTATTAGTTAGAATACCTAGCATCAGTGCAACAGTAGTTAGTATTTTAAAAAAAAACAGAGCTCCAAAGATCTTTTCAGTCTGTTAAGAAAACATCATAAAGAAATGCTCAAATTTTAACATCCACTTATTTGCAATAAGATAAAATACATCCTTTTTATCTGATATAATGACTTTTAATCAGGGGAATTCATAAGGTAAGCAGCTTTCATTATTTATAAATTTCATTATTTATAGGTTTAAATTGTAGATATTTTAGTCTCCTCTAAAGGTAAACCATAAATTTTAATTGATTTTGACTGAAAAAAAAAAGGAACATAAAGATATTGATGGCAAGTTGAAAAAAATGAAAGAAAAAAGAAAATTTTAAGTTTTTTTTCAACATCTTGAAACAGCGGTAAATGACACAAATAATACTTTCGGTCTGGGGGCTTGTAGTAGATAAGTATAAATGGTATGAGTTTACAGGGACCCACTGACTTTAAGACATTATTTAGAAGGCAATAAGATCTATTTCCATTTTTCTGAGGAACCTCCAGATTGATTTCCAGAGTGATTGTACCAGTTTGCAATCCCACCAGCAATGGAGGAGTGTTCCTCTATCTCCACATCCTCTCCAACATGCATTGTCACTGAGGTTTTGATCTTAGCCATTCTGTTTGGTATAAGGTGGAATCTCAGGGTCGTTTTGATTTGCATTTCTCTTAATACCACTAGGGCTTTGAACATTTCTTTAGGTGCTTCTCAGCCACTTGAGATTCCTCAGTTATAAATTCTCAGTTTAATTCTATACCTCATTTTTTGATTGGGTTGCTTGCTTTTTTTTGGTGATTAACTTCTTGAGTTCTTTATATATTTTGGATATTAGCCCTCTATCAGACGTGGAGTTAGTGATGATTTTTTTTCCCAAAGTGTAGGTTGCCTTTGTCTTAAGACTCAGCTATACCATTCTTGGGAATATACCCATATGATGCCTCACCATGCCACAGGGGCATGTATTCCACTCTGTTCACAGCAGCCTTATTTGTGATATCCAGAAGCTGGAAACAACCCAGATGTCCCATGACAGAAGAATGGATACAGAAACTATGGTTCATTTACACAATGGAATACTACTCAACTATTAAGAACAGGACTTCTCGAATTTTGTGGGCAAATGGATGGAACTAGAAAATATCATCCTGAGTGAGGTAACTCAGATCCAAAAGGACATGCATGGTATGTACTATGTACTCACTAATAAGTGGATATTAGGGAAAAAAAGTACAGAATATCCAAGATACAGTCCACAGAACTCAGAAAGTTCAACAAGCTGAAGTACCCAAGTGAGGATACCTCAGTTCCACCTGGGAGGAAGAGAAAAGCAATAACAAGTCGGGAAGGAGGGACCTGGGAGGGAAAGTGGATGTGGGGGGGGGGGGGTGGTGTGGGAGTGGTAGGGAGAGGGGAACCTGATGTGGTATTGGGTGAGGGAAAGGACTGTAGCCCTGAGGGCCATCAGAAATAATGGAAACAGGCAACTCAGGAAATAGGAAGTTGGGGGACCCTCCAGAATGCACCAGAGACCTGGTGAGGGGAGAGACTCTCAGGATTCAAAGGGAGGGATCTTAGTTGAAATGTGGAACAGTAGGGAGAAGGAACTTAGAAAACCACCTCCAGCGGGAATACAAGACATCAAGTGAGGGATGGGGTTGCCATCCCATAGTCACATCTCTGACCCATAATTGTTATTGTCTGAAAGAATTACAGAAAGGAGCCTGTGGAAAAGAAGGTCCAGTGACAGACCCAAAGTGGGATCCAGTGCAAGGGGAGGTCCCAAGGTCTGACACTATTACTGAGGCTATGGAGTGCTCACAAAAAGAGACTTATCATGACTGTCCGCCCAAAGATCCAACAAGCAGATGAAAGAGTCCGATGGAGATATTTGCACCCAACCAATGGACAGAAGCAGCTGACCCCTGTTGTCAAATTAAGAAAGGCGGAAAGAAGCTGAGGAGAAGGGCAATCCTGTAGGGGGACCAGCAGTCTCAATTAATCTTGACCCACAGTGAACTCGTACACTGGACCATCAAACAGATAGCATACACCAGCTGATATGAGGCCCCCAACACACATACGGTAGAGGACTTCCAGATCTGTGTTCATTCATAGATGATGCACCTCACTTTCAAGAGACTAGTTGCCCCAGGGAATTGAAAGGTCAGGTGGGGTAGGAGGTAGGGACATCCATGTGGAGACAGGCATGGAGGAGTGGGGAGGACGTATGGGATGTGGAAAAGTTGGAAGGTGAATGGGGGGAATAAAGTATGGAGTGTAAAAAATTATAAAAATTTAAAATAAATAAAACAAACAACAACAAAAAGAAGACAATAGGATTCAAAACATCAAAATTGTTGCTCAACTAATACAAACATTTTTATATTCACTCATCACTATAGGACAGAAAGCCCAATAGAGGCATAAGTTATTTATGACAGATAAAATATAAAAATAATTATGAAACTATATTCTATAAAACTCATTCACTCTATAGAAAGCATCCACTACCCTAAAGATGGTCATTGTGACTTTTCAGAGGGCAACATTTCAATAACCACCTACTGAGAGGTTACTCTGAACCTTAAGTCTGACTGCTGTCAGTGAACCTTAAGTCTGACTGCTGTCAAGTGTCTTCAGATCCCTATAATATACTGTTAAGAACATAAGTTAACTCTTTAGATCACTGACTTGTAGTTCTTCTTCACTCATGTACAGGCCTTGCCAGCTCCATAGTCTTAAGCCAAACCATAAACTAAGCTCATTTTTGAACACATCCATTAAGACATGTTTCTGAAAAGACGATAAATTTAACTAAACAGAGTGAAGACAAGTATTTATCTGAGATTTAGCTCCACTTGAATCAAATTTTACCTCTGTATTAGCAATGTTGTGGAGACCATGTAATATAATCATACAATTGGTGGTTAAGTATGATTCCACCAACATACCCAACTTGCAGTCACTCTGTGTTAATTTTGGTTCCAAATACCCAGGATTATGTGGACCTTTAATTACATACCTGAGGTGGTGACATCACTGGGCCAAAGTCTACAACTTAGTGTAGTCCCTATTTTTGCTGTTAGTGGAGCAGATATTTTCAAAAGCTAGCTCTGAGATACAAATATGTGGTGTCACATGGCTATGTGTTTGAACTCTAAATTGTAGAGAACATGATTACTGACAGATGGGAAGGAGA
The DNA here is from genome assembly GCA_019843855.1 of Hylomyscus alleni. Taxonomy (NCBI): domain Eukaryota; kingdom Metazoa; phylum Chordata; class Mammalia; order Rodentia; family Muridae; genus Hylomyscus; species Hylomyscus alleni. Next base: position 19,435 of record JADRCC010575075.1, on the reverse strand, counting down.
AAGGCTCTCTGTACTAAAGGCCATTAGAGGAGTTTAACATCAATGGATTTGTTGGGAAATTGATAGCAACATCAAAGACTGTCGTGACTGATGTGTATGTATGCAATCAGTCACAATCCCTCTTCTATAAGAACACAATAATGTGGATGTACACAATCAGTCACAATCCCTCTTCTACATGCACACGGACACATGAGCTGTCAGTCATCTGTTGTCTACTCCATCACCTTCTTACTTCTGGAAATTAGCACTCACATTCTACTGTGAAGTCTGAATTTGCTTATCCCAAGTGTAGTGATGAGTTTCTAAATGCGTACCTCACTTCATCAGTCTTAATCATTCGGGGCTCTATTCAGCACACGCCTCCCTGTTAGGAGCCGAGCCCTCCTTAGTGTGACCGATTGCTGACCTCAGCTCTGGCAGAGACATCTTGGAGTTTTATGACCTAAGGACTCCCGGAGAAGGTGTCAAACAAACACTAAACTTCCTGGGATAATGGGACTTTTTGGCCTGTTGGAGACGCCTGGAGCCTTCCTCACAGAGACAGCTTCCTGAGATAAGAAGTCAGAAGATATATTGGACCCCTTATCAATATTTGACCAAATGTTCCTTCTCATCCTTTGTTGTAGCCGATTTCCTTCCTCAGACCCCCTCCCTTTTCTCCCTCTCTCCGTGCTTATATAAAGGCATTGGCCATTATTAAAGTTTGAAGCCTTGACAAGGATCTGCTTGGCTTCCCTCCTTTCTTCTCGTCTATTCTTTATTACAGGCTGATGTTCTCCTTGCGCCCACGGAAATAACCAAGTTCCTGCTGGATCGGGAAACCTCCCCAATTTCTCCACCATTCTCTACCTTCTTGCTGGCCTTTCTCTTTTCCCTTGGTTATCTACCTCTACCAGCATATGTATAGATGGTTTGGAGTATTTTCCCCTTGATGTAACCCTAGCACAGTCCTGTGAGTCACAGAACAATGCCTGGAAATATCTAGAATTGCAGTTTGAAGTGATCTATGGAAATGACTGTACACCTGAAATAGTGAGAGTCAGGTAGTGTGTGTTTTCTTGGATTGCTCATAAGAAAGAGAAAAGAGGATGCCAGCAAGCAGATGTCTTCGTATGCGTTCTATTATAGCCACGCCGACGGGAAGCTGAAGGCAGAAACGTTGATGTATAGATTACTTGATTTTGATTGGCAACCCACTCGACTCTATAAATATTTATAGAGGTAAAATCACTGTTGTGCATTTTTTTTTACATTTTTCAGAGAGGAGGAAAAAAAAAAAAACAGGAAAAGCAAGAGACTGCCTAGGAAGACATCTTAAGTAATGAAGAAGTAGTTCAGGGATAATCACCTCACTACTGGAGACTCAGAAGCGAATCTATGAGAAAATACAGAAAAAAATACAGATTCAGAAAGCAAAAAACAGACTAACTTAAACCAAGCAACCAAAAGAAAGAAGGCACCCGATAGCTCCATCTCCTAAATAAATAGATCTTATCTCTGATCACCAGTGGAAAGTATTTCTGATAGATTTAAGCAAGAGTGTGTTGCCACACCAACTGGTTATCCAGTACCAAATAAATGGTCAGCCCAGAAATTATACATACAAGCAACATTATGCAGACTGAGCTGGTTGTATTTAAGAATATCTCCATATATCCATATAACAACAATTAATGGAAAAGGGGGGCCATAAATCTGAGAGAGAAAGAGAGAGACAGGATGAGTATATAGGAAGGTTTGGAGGAGGAAGGAAAGGGATAAATGATATGATTATGTTATAACCTCAAAAATAAAATAAATGAGCCGGGCAGTGGTGGCGCATCCCTTTAATCCCAGCACTTGGGAGGCAGAGGCAGGCGGATTTCTGTTCGAGGTCAGCCTTGTCTACATAGTGAGTTACAGGACAGCCAGGACTCTACAGAAAAACCCTGTCTCGAAAAACCAAAATAAATAAATAAATAATAAAAAAATAAAATAAAATGAAAAGGAAAGTCTGTTGGTTATAATATTCTGATATGTCTCCATGTTCTATTTAATAAGGCCATTTGTAAAGCTGAGAGTATTTCAGCAATACATTGGATAAAAATATCCATAACCATTTTTTCTTATTACTGAAAATACTGTGATTAGGGGATTTCTTTATTTGCCAAAAAGAGTAGTGTGCACTGTGTGTTTGAATTGCACCTCTTGAAATAATGTAAAAAAAAAAAAAACACACTAGACTTAGTGATTTTTCTAAAGTGCCCATAGATTGAATATAGCCACTTCTTTAGTATTGCCTGATCCACATTAGAAAGCTACATGCAGTTGAAATACTGCAGCCATTCTCTTTAGAATTATTTGGCAAATAAACATTTGTTTTTAAAATTACTGTGGGAGGCACTTTGAAACGAAAGCATTTCAAATCGTTATAGAGTGATTGCTTTTGTCAAGTGGTCACTAAGAACCTGCACAGTCTTGATTTCTACACTCTATTGAAAGGTGAAGGTTTTTAACCCATTTCATATTCTCTGTGTCCTTAAAGGAAATTTCACAGCTCGATTTTCAGAGAAACACAAGTCCACACATCCAGCATCTGAGGACCAGGAACAAGAGTGTGCTGGAAATGCTTATGAGCGAAGGTAAGTTAGAAGAGAAAGGACATGAGATGGGGGCAGGAAAGTGGAATCTAAAGACTCAAGAAACAAAGGTAAGGCTAAACCACCAACTAGAGTACACATGGTGGGACCCATGGCTCCAGGTGCATATGTAGCAGAGGATGGCCTAGCTGGTCATCAATGGGAGGAGAGGTCCTTGGTCCTGTGAAGGTTCTATGCCCCATTGTAGGGGAATGCCAGGCCCAGGGAAGTGGGAGAGGGTGGGTTGGTGAGTGGGCATCACTCGAGGGGGAGGGAGGGAACAGGTTTTTTTTTTTTTTTTTGAGGAAACCAGAAAAGGGGATAACATTTGAAATGTAAATAAAGAAAATATCTAATAAAAAAAAAGCTAGAAATGTAATTCTACAAAGAAGTAATATGGCTATGGAAAATCAACCAGATATTTACATTATATTTAATTTCCTGCTTAGAAAAAAGTCATATGTTATTCATATATACACCTATAAAAGAAATGAAGATTTTCTAATGAATAGGAGATATTTGTTAAATGTCATAGTTTGATCATTGCATACCCTGTAAAATACTGGATTATATTCCACCATCACATAAGCAAAACTTGAAAATGCTGAGTTTATTTAAAAACAAAAACAAAAATGAAAAGAAAGAAATGAATGTAAGGACAGGTTCCCCGAGGAGAACCATGCTTAAGATAGTTCTTGGAAAGACCTGGTGCTGGACTTTAAAACCAGACACTGGGCAGTGACTCATCCTCCACCCACCATCCCTAAATGATTTCCACCAGAACCCACTCAGTGGAGACTGCCAAGTACTAAGCATGGCAAATCTGAGCACCCTAGTGATGGCCAAGAAGGAAGAAGGAAGAGGAATCCAGCTCAGTCCCTTCCATAACCATGTAGCTCTGCATATGCACTTTCTGCACTAAAGATCTTGGAATTTTCTGTTATTTTAATTGACTTCTTCCACCGCAGATTCCCTAGTGAGTGTCAAAACGGGTGATGGGGGACATTGAGCCACACAGGTGCATTTTGTTCTACAAAGAATCATTAAATTAAGATGACCTATTCATATGAGAAATTTCTAATTTAGTTAAAGATGCTGGTAGGATGCACTTTCCTCCAGCTTACAAGTGAACAGCACCCTCTCTCTTATTTGGTAGGATAGTACCTGGGTCATTCTTGTGACCACTAGTTTTATGTTCTTGCAGTTTATGCAAATGAAAGTATTCCAGTCTCTAGCCATTCATTGCCTTGATGGCCAAGACTTAAGTACTGCACTTATAAAGAGTCACTCACTGTAATAGTTTCACTTAGGAGTAATGGTGTATATGTGCTACACGATTCAATTTGATATAATCCAGGCTTATTTCTATATTGCACATAGGTAACATAAATGTTAGAATGAAGAGGCATGTACATAACAGAACCTGGTGTTTCTTTCCTTAGATATAACAAATTACTTCATGCAATTAATCTCTTATCATCTTTGAAAATCATAATAATTCTAGAATCACGAAATTTAGCTGTAATTGGGCAGTCACCAACATTTAGAGTTCTTTCTCTCTATAACAAAATGTTTCAGCTCAGTGTTCATTTTTACATTTTGGCTGCCTTGTGTCTGTCTTTTCTTCTAGTTCTGAGGTCATCCTATTATCTCCTAAAACCTTGTTTATGTAAACACGTAACCAAAACCGATAATATGATTAATGTGAGAAAATATAGGGCTTCATCATATTCGAATAAACTTAGAGACCATTTGAGGAAATAAATAAGAACTTATTTTTTTAAGGCTCAGAAGTTTTCCTCTTCTCCTCTCAGTGCAGTTACACATTCAGACAGATGTCACCACTGACCTTTAGGAAAACCATCCTCTGGTACAAATGAAAAACAAGCAGAATGCACTGCCCTATAAGCAGCCTCCTGGTGATAGACACAGCCAAATGGTTTCGTATAACAATGGTTATCTTGCAGTAGCAATCATGAGAGGAGTAAAATATGTGGGGGAGTCTGACACAATAATACCTTTGTAAATCACGGGGAAATGAGTCCCTCATCAATGTGAACTGTGTTCACAGTAAGCAAAATAATTCAGAGAGTTGGTGATGTGTTGGATAAGAAACAGAGCAATGGTGATGGATGAGTCTAAAATCATGAATTTAATGCTATGCAGCATCTACAAGCAATAGCCAGACCACTAACGCCGTACAAAGATTAATTTTTCTGCAACTAGGAATAAATTAGGGGATTACAACATTAGGGAACAAAATAAACTGAGTTATCTAAATGTTAAAATTAGTGTGTTACACCAAAGAGCAGTTGTTGGACAGCAACAAAAATGACTCCATTATCTTCTAACATCATTATCCTATTGGATGGATTTTAATACACTGTGTGATGGTACAATCAATGTTAATTAACCAAGATTCATTCTTTTTTCTTTTTCTTTTCTTTTAGACAAAGTTCAGGCTGGCCTGAAACTTGCTACATGGCTGAGGTTAGCCTTGAGCTTACAAAGCCTCACCTGACTATGGCTCAGTAGAGGTGGGACTGGAAGGGTGTGTTACTCCCTCCCCGCCCCCCCGCCGCCTTATTGACCAAAATTTTGGTTTCTTCTATCATTACAATTGTTTTGTCTCTAGTTGAATAATCTGTTGTAGAAAATTCTAGTTTTTAAGTATTTGTAATTGCTTGTTACTTATTCCAATTTCAGTGCTAACTAGCCTTTAACCAAGAATTATTTTGGAATCTTGTGTCAATACAATCAAAGAGAGAGAGATAATTGACTTTATCTGACTGACAGTAATTTTGCAGAGCAATGTGGCAAGTGCACCTGCCAAGTTAGCAGAATCCAGGCTTAACCAGAACAGAACAATCCTTCCAAAGGCACAAATAGTAAATGCATACTCTGTTTTATTCCCAACAGAGCGTTACATGTTTTCAACAGCTTATTATCTAAGTAGTCTATCTTATTGAAATGTACAAAACATGTAAGTAACACAGATACTTTATTTAAAATAAAT
>JADRCC010575075.1:0-13788 GCA_019843855.1 Hylomyscus alleni | reverse complement strand
CTATCTCATTTCAGCTCAGTTTTAAGTACAAAGCAGTTGGCTAAAAGTAAGGAAAGGGCACACACACAGACATTCTGGCATGCTCATGGGCTTGACGCTACTGCTTAAAAAAAAGTCAAACTGCATCTTAAAGAAATGCAGGTCTGTTCTGAATAGAAACAGTTAATCATAAGTAAAGCATGAATCGACCTCTGAAAAGGAGTCTTTTCCCATGATTGCACTTTAATGTATTTTCTCCTTTGTCTATAATTATAATTTAGTTCCAATTTGTTCAATCTGGTCATAATTACTCACTCCATATGTTTTCATTATAGATGAAATTAATTTCTAAATAACCAAAATACATTTTCATAATTACCTAATATTTTAAAAATCGTGTCTATTCTGAACATTTTTTTTTTAATGGAGGCTAGCAACAATACAAACACTTTGGCTATGTACAAAGACCATGGATGAAAAATCGAACGTGACAGTCCTTTCTCAGGTGTGTAAGTTTAATCCTATGATTAATAGCAGGTTAGAGTTACAATGTTATATCATTATAATGCTTGTTATCATTCTCAACGAAAGTCTAAGTGGAATTCCAGAAGAGAACTCCTTTATAACTGGAAACACACGAGCAACAACCCAAGAAATTCATGTAGATGTGCAGTGGTGAAAATGCCCAGAACGCTCTCGCACAGGATGGCCCCAAATGTCACCATCTTCATATGTCCCAGTAGAGGAGGGGATTTTATGACCATTTTAAAGTTCAAGCACATGGAGAGAAAGTTCTGTAACAAAATTTCTTTTTTTTTTATTTTGAGAACACACACACACACACACACACACACACACACACACACACAATTAAGTATAGCGAGGTAATACCTCTAATTACCACAGACGGGGGAATGGTTTGAATGTTCAGGCTTCTTCCCTGCTGTCCGCTTTTGCTGTGTGTTCTCTTTTAGTTCCACGCAGACTTTCTGTTAGCAATGCTCAACCACCGTGTCTCATGAGTTTTAAGCCTTAATCCTTACCAGATTCCAGACAGGGCTCACAGCATGATCCCTTCCTCAGGAGAACACATTGCATTTCATTTAGATGATTCTATGTGTGACTCTAAACTCTATCTATTTACAGAAACATCCCAATACATATATGATTCATGTCTGGGATAACTTAGATTATTCACTGCTCATACAGAACTAAAGACTTCTATTTACTGAAAGAGTCTTTTTGTGACATAACCCAAATGAAGCATTTCTAGGTGTGATATATTATAAAGCCTTGGGCAGAAAATTAAAGATGAATCATTGATGGATTTTGAGAAAGCTTTTATGTAGAGTCTCTGATCATACCAAAGCAAATTCTAAAACAAAAACAAATTCTTATTATAGAAAGTACTGGGACCTACAGAACAAACTTACCGTTCCGACTCTCTTCATCAATGGCCACGATGGTAGCTGGCGGTCCTCCCCTAGCTAGTTTGCAATCTAGAGAAAAGATAATGAAAGGTTATTTTCACTTGTTAATAACAAGTGAAAGAGAAATTACACAAAATTAAAATCACTAATATATATGTATATATACACATTGATATTAAAAACTGACAATCAAATTAATACACAACATTTTTAAGTGTTCTACTAGGAAAAGAAAACATTTTCTAAGGCCCGCACAGATTCCATGACCCTATAGCTAAACACTGTTCACATCTTACTGTGAAACCAGCAAAGATGGCCGGACAGCCGTCCTTCTGGACAGAAGTAATGGAATGGTAATTTAATGCAGAGAAATAACATAGGGCGATGATTAACAGAATAAATGACGAGAATGCGCCACAACAGAAACAAACATAATTGGAAATAAATTGCGATAAAGGGGATGATTAAAGAGAGCGAATAGAATTTTAATCATGCTATACAAACAATAGAGCGAAAATGGACAAAGAAGAGATGCCCCTGAGGTGCTGTGGAGTATTTTAGTCACCTTACCCTCGTATTGCCAGTCTGGAGTCAAAGTATAGAATCACCAATGGGAGCAGATCAGAAAGCGGAAGAAAGAAAGGAAGAAAGGATACATGTATATATTTAGCAAGAGATTTGCATACACATAAAAGTCATTATACAGTAATACATGAATTACCTAATGGTCTGTGAAAAGGAGCAACATCGGATTTTATAATTTGAATATAATATTAATACCAAAATAGATAACATATACATATACCATTAGCATAGAACTATTTAATTACATTTTAGATTGTGACAGTGATATAAAGTATATTTATGCAATATTTTAAAAATATATATTGCTTTTTTCAATGTAGATTTTTTATCTATTTATAAAAATATATATTGCTTATAACGAGTGCTTATCTGTCCATTGAAATCTTCTGAATAGTATCTTTTAATCAGAACTGATAATGGATTCATATTTTAAACACTTATCTTATCGAGGATTACTTAATTATGGCTCTAAAAATAGCATTATAATTTCCACAAATTAAGAGTGACGGCTAAGCTTACAAGTTGCCACATATACATTTCAGTGACAGGAGTGCTCTTCTGAGTTACACAGAGCCTCTTACATGTCTTTATGTATGTTTATGATACATATACATGCTGAAAATTAATTATATATACACATATATACATATATAATTAATATTAACATATATGTATAAATATATATGCACATATATGTGCTTGTTTGGTATCTGGAAGGTGATTTCAAGATTTTTCTGATAAAAATGTTTGCTGCCTTTTATGTACATCAGCATAGGCCACATAATTTTTGGAAGCACAGCTCTGCGAAGTGCATTCTCTTTTTGAAGTGAAAATGCAGGCTTAATCGCTTCATCTTTGTCAATGTTCAAGAGTCCCTCTTCACAGTTCATGTCTATGATAACTCTGTACTCTTTTCTCTCCTTCTTGCATCTCCCAACAGCTTGACTTTCTGTTTATCCCTTTTGCTTTTATAGAAAGTTTATCACCAGCATCCCAGAGGCCCTGGGTCTAGGAACAAGGATAAAATATGAACATTTCTTTTGCTAAAACATGTTATGCTTTTCTTTTGAAGTAAAGACAAACCCTGAATAACCATCTAAATTTTCCCTCCTCTGATCCAGCTGTGCTTGAATCTGACTTCAATGGGTCCCTAAGTGTTCCTTTGTTAGTAGTTTGATCTATTGTATTTCTGGTTGTGAGCCTGTCTATTAAGGGCTGAGCCATCTTTCCAGCCCCAGGTTAGTCTTTGTACAGCAATGACAGGGAGTGGTAAACTTTTGGAACTATGGTACAGGGATATTGGGAGCAAAACCACAGAAAGAATTAATGTAGGTCTGCTAGAACCCTGACTGGTCCCCACAAGACAGAGTGGTCTGATAATAAACCTGGCTTTGACTCCACCCCTCATCTCCCTGTGTGACCATGTGGTCCTTTCCTTGCCTCATGCTGTTGCCATTGATGTTATCTTTAATAAAGACTGAAAAGAAAGCCAAGAAGATGGGCTGACCAACGTCATATGTGATTCACAAATTGCATTTAAAAGAAAAAATATTAATAGTTTCCTCATCCTGAGTTTTCATTTGTTTGTTATGTATTTCATGGGATCAAAGGTATTAGGTAGAAAGGGTTGAGACCAGAGGAACAATGGTGTATGTGTAGACAGGTAGAGCATAATGTTAGGTTTGTGGAGTCAATTATTTAAAACAAAATTACTAATGACAGAAATAATTGAACCAACATAGTGACAATTCATTTGTGGGAAGGGATGGAGGGACAATGAAAAGGTAGAGCTGCCTGAGAAGCAGAGGAATAGGAATCCTTGTTGGTCTGTGAAGAAGAGGATTCAAAACTGTACCTGTCTCTTCAGTTGCGTGGGATATGGCATGTATTCTTTAGTACTGTTCCCACCATCCATGTAGAGCAAAGACCAAAACCCATCACAGGTACCGGTATTAGATAAAACGGTCCCATTCCAGGGTGAATACTGGTAGACGAAAAGATATTTAACCAGTAGGTTTATGAGTAGGAAGAATGGAGGAAGACAGGTGAAGAGGTCCTCACCAGTGGGTTACTACAGCAGGTAGAGCTAACTACCAGTCAGATAATTCAGCTGGGATCTATGCCTGTGACATATTTGGTGAAAGGGAACATTGACTCTCACAAGTTGTCCCATGACACCTGTATACACGTGACGATGTGCATGAGAGGTGGCCATACGTAGACACAAACAAGTCAATAAGAGTAAATTAAAATATAATAAACATTTTTTGAAGAAAGCATAAAACTTACACAGCTAAAAGAAAACAAAAACAAAAACAAAAAATAGAGAGAGAAAGAGAGAGAGATTGATTGAGAGATTCTCATATCCAGTACTAGTTGGCCTATAGTCCGTGGTTCATGGATTATTTCCTAGACATAATTGAACATATCTGTTTAATGCTTTAGTCTTCTGGGAGTCTGTTTTCTCCTATTCTTTATGGCCAAGTTTCTTTCTTTCTTTCTTTCTTTCTTTCTTTCTTTCTTTCTTTCTTTCTTTCTTTCTTTCTTTCTTTCTTTCTTTCTTTCTTTCTCTTTGGAGTTTGAAGGAGCATGACCTCTTTAGGAATCTTCCAACATGCATTCCATTGAATTCATTCCCTATCTGGGAAAGTTATCAATTGACCCGCATCTCCCAAAGCTATCATCAGGCTAAGTCAGTGTCCACCCAGGGCTGCTTCTGAGAGAACAGTGTTGGTTCTCTGTGAACAGCGGTCTGTCTACCTGCAATTCCTTGTCTACTATGCTTCCACCAGAGCTGCTCAGACTTACAGCCCTTCAGTAGTAGAAAAAATGATAAAGTAAATGTTTAACTCAAATTGCTTACAGCTAGATGCTCTAAGGGGCTCCCATTTCCCACCAATGAATTACCACATCCAACCAATATTTCAGGATTGGCCTAAACCTGTTTTTATTATTTTTAAACACAGAGCACTAATGAAGGGAAGCTTGTCAGACAAATAATCTATTAATAACATTATTCAAAGCAGCTCAAGTGTTTGTTTTGAAATGGTGTATTCATGAAAGTATAATTAGCTCCAAAATGCAGGAAAATATTTTAATATGTTTATTTAGAATTGCCTTGAGAAGAAAATAATTTTGGATGGACTAGGCAAGGATTTATTGAGTGCAAGATATCTTCACTGAAGTCAGAGGGAACACTAAGAAGCAATTTGGAATTTCCCTGCCGTGAAAAGGGTGAGTTTTCTGATGGTGTGTGGACCTGGGAAATGGGCTCCTTCCATCGGTTTAATTTAGTCTTCATTGCCCTGGTTAAACTGCATATTGGTCTTTCATACTGAAAAAAAATGTCAACCTCTCAGGGCTTTACATATTTCCAACATCAAATCTATCATTATTAAGTATGAGACTTGAATGCCAATGCCTGACTATCAAGGCACCTTATTCTACAGATGTGCCATCATGCTAAGTGTACACTGGTGCCTCTCAATGATCTCAGGTCACTGGTTGGCCTGAGGATCAGAAGGAAGTCCTAGAGTAACGTGCAGTGTCATGACTGAGAATTGAACCCCAGGGCATTCTGGTTGGACTCCTGCCCGAGGACCACTCAGACTAAGCTGAAATAGTCACCCAGAAGAGGGGGCATACAGGGAAGACTACCCAATTCTAAAATTTTCCTTCAATCCCAAGCAATGTAGTTGCAATAAAATTCAGAGCTATTCACATCGGTCGTGTACTGACGTGACACCTGTCACCTGAGTGTCAGTGACTGGCACACTATTTTTCCTACCAGTTTCCTGAGACTTCCGTTGACCAGAGACAGTCTGCACTTGTCATTTCAAAGCAGAACTCCAAAATCAAATAATCAGTTGTTACCTAGTCCCAGTTCAAGCCTAGCCTATCTCAGTCACATGGGGAAGTAAGTAGCCATATTTGCACGCTACCGCCTGAATGAATTTGCCTATGCCTATGGAAGGTGGGATGAATATGTTCAAAATACATGCTATGAAATCCTCAAAGAAATGGTTAAAATATTGTAGAAATGATCGGTCATTTTATATGAGTTAAAACTAAATATTTCTATGACCTAGAACTCAACATATAATGCTATTTTACAGGGAAAACTATCAGAAAATGTGGAATAGCTTAACAGATGCTGCAACATGCAACCTTTCTCATCTCTCAAACTCATTTAATGAATGTTCTAACAGAAGGTAGAATCCACCTCTTTTTTTTGCCTTAATAATTTCCTTTTCAACCAGAGCTACCCGCAAGCCTGTTGATGTTTCATGATTTCCAGTTTTTATTCTTTGTGACCAGTCTGCCCTTTGTTTACAACTTCTACAGATGTCAGCATGTGCCTAACTGCCAGAAAAACCTTCTCTGGCCCATGACTAGGTAAGATTCTCTGATGCCTACTCTTGTAAACTCCCTGCCCTGAATTATTGCAGTAATTATTTACAGATCATTTGAGATGATCAGAAGCCCAGTGACAGAAAACCTAGTAAAATCCTAAACCTTTTATATACTCCTTATGGTGTACCTTATGGATGAGAACATATTATTAGAAGAATATTATATTATTATGAGAACTTTCCCCTTCTCCTTTTTATTCTTTAAAACATCCTTAAGTACAAGAAACTGGGAAAGGATGGAAGACTCATTAGTTGTATAAGGACAGGAGAGTTGCTATCTTCATAACCAGAGGGCATGTTTCCATTTCAGAAAAAAGGCAAGAAAATGCTTACTTGCTACCAATTATTCATAATTTCCACAGGAGCTTCATACACTGACTATCTGTGGGGAAACCCTGCTAATTAAGGTTGAAGTTAACCATGATCGGATAGCTCCTCTGAGCTCTGTGCAAAATTGTGGACTCCCTTTACCAGCAGGGCTTCCCCTCCTCTGACCTTGTCTAGGGAACCTGACTTCCCATACCCAATACACATGAAAGGTTGAGTAGTCATTGGCAAACCCACAAGTTCAACTTCCTCTTTCTCTGCTCCTATAAGAACCTGCCCAACAAGTACCTGGGACTCCTGGAATGTCTCTCCAAGCTAACAAAGTATTCCCAATGCTTTAACCTCTAGCCAATAAAACTTGACCCTAAGAAGAACTCCATTCCACTCTCCAAGGTTCATATACACCCATGGTTCATTTATGTGTATAAGCCCACTCCAATAAAAATAGGTGTACAAGTAAGATCATCTAAGAGAGCCATTTCATTGGAGACCATCAAAGAAGGTCTTTGTCTAAAGATCAGTAACACTAAGATCCTCAGAGAAGGCCTTTGATCTTTCTTTCTCCAGCAATCTTATAGTTGGACTTGGATCCTGAATATCCAACATGTTCCGGACTTCTGGACATCCTGAGTGGAAGATTTGGAAATACCACAATTATCTAGTTGTCTAGCCTTAAGCAATGTTACAGAGTAAGGTTTCCAGGAGCAATAAGGATGTTTTTAAACATGTATAACAATTTTGTTAAAGTATTCTTTAAAGAAATGATGCATAAAGGCTGCAGTTGCTAAAACTCTGGGAAATCTGGATGATGTCATTCACCTCTGACTCAAGACAGGCAGAGAAGTCCAATCTTGACCACAGCTCCTGTCACTTTACAATGTATATACAAGCCATGTCCTAGACCCCTAGTGGGTCTGCTCCCGTGGAAACTCCATATCCCAATCCATCCTAGAGGACTCGCTTGGTCGGCTCCCATGAAAATTCCATAAAATCATCAGATCCTACTATAAAATCTATACTCAACAAAACTGGAAAATGATGAAATGGATGGTTTTCTAGATAGATGCCACATATCAAAGTTAAATCAAGAGCAGGAAAACTATCTAAACAGGCCCATATCAAACAGGAATCAGAAGAAGTCATTAAAAACCTCCCAGCTAAATAAAAGGGTAGGGCTAGATGGCTTTAGTATAGAATTCTACCAGACCTTCAAAGAAGACCTGATACCAATTTTTCTCAAACTATTCCATAAAATAGAAACAGAAGGAACACTATCTACCTTGTTCTATGAAGCCACAATTACTCTGATACCTAAACCACACAAGGACCCAACCAAAAAAGAGAACTTCAGACTAATCTTGCTTATAAATATCAATGCAAAAATACTCACTAAAATTCTTGCAAACAGAATCCAAGAACACATTAAAACCATCATTCACCACGATCAAGTAGGCTTCATCCCAAGGATGCAAGGTTGGTTTAATATACAAAAATCTATTAACGTAATCCATTATATAAACAAATTCAAATAAAAAATCACGTGATCACCTGCTTAGATGCAGAAAAAGCATTTGACAAAATACAACACCCCTTTATGTTAAAAATATTGGAGACATCAGGAATTCACGCCCCATACCTAAACATAATAAAAGCAATTTACTGCAAACCAACAGCCAGTATCAAATTAAATGGAGACATACTTGAAGCAATCCCACTGAAGTCAGGGACAAGACAAGGATGCCCACTCTTCTCATATCTATTTAATATATTCCTTGAAATGTTAGCTAGAACAATAAGACAACAAAAAGAGATCAAGGTGATACAAATTGGTAAAGGAGAAATAAAGGTATTACTATTTGTAGATGATATGATAGTATACATAAGCAACCCCAAAAACTCTACCAGAGAACCTTTCCAGTTGATAAACAACTTCAGCAAAGTGGCTAGGTATAAAATTAACTCAAATAAATCAGTAGCCTTCCTTTATACAAAGGACAAACAGGTTGAGAAAGAAATTAGGGAAACAACTCCCTTCACAATAGCCACAAATAATATAAAATATTTTGTGGTAACTCTAACCAAACAGGTGAAAGACCTGTATGACAATAACTTCAAATCTCTCAAGAAAGAAATTGAAGAGCTCAGAAATTGGAGAGATCTTCTATGCTCATGGATTGGCAGAATTAACATAGTAAAAATGACCATCCTACCAAAGGCAATCTATAGATTCAATGCAGTCCCCATGAAAATCTCAACACAATTCTTCAAAGACAAGGAAAGAGCAATTCTCAAATTCATCTGTAAAGGCAAAAAACCCAGAACAGCAAAAACAACTCTTAACAATAAAAGAACAGCTAGGGAATCACCATCCCTGATCTCAAGCTTTAATATAGAGCAATAGTGATGAAAATTGCATGGTATTGGTACAGAGACAGACATGTTGATCAATAGAATAGAATTGAAGACCCAGAAATAAAACTACATGCTTATGGCCACTTGGTCTTTGACAAAGAAACTGAAAATATACACTGGAAAAAAGAAAGCATCTTCAATAAATGGTGCTGGTCTAGCTGGCTGTCCGTATGTAGAAGAATGAAAATAGACTCATATCTGTCACCTTGTACAAAGTTCAAGTCCAAGGGGATCAAGGATCTCAACATAAAACCAGATGCACTGAATCTGATAGAATAGAAAGTGGGAAAGAACCTTGAACTCATTGGCACAGGGGGAAATTTCCTAAACAGAACTCCAGTGACTCATGCCCTAAGATCAAGAATTAATAAATGGGACCTCATGAAACTGGAAAGCTTCTGTAAGGCAAAGGACATAGCCAATAAGACAAATCGGCAACCTACAGTTTGGGAAAAAACTTCACTCACCCCACATCTGATAGAGGACTAATATCCAAAATATATAAAGAACTCAAGAAGCTAACCACCAAAAATCCAAACAACCCAATCAAAAATGGGGTATAGAACTAAATCGAGAATTCACAACCAAAGAATCTCAAATGACTGAGAAGCTCCTAAAAAAAATGTTCAAAGCCTTAGTTATCAGAAAAAAAGCAAATCAAAATGAGCCTGAGATTCCACTTTACACCAATCAGAATGGCTAAAATCAAAACCTCAGGTGACAACACAGGTTGGAGAGGATATGGAGATAGAGGAACACTCCTCCATTGCTGATGGGATTGCAAACTGGTACAACCACCCTGGAAATCAATCTGGAGGTTCCTCGGAAAATTGGAAATAGATCTGCCTGAAGACCCAGGAATACAATTCTTGGGAATAAACCCAAAAAAATGTCCTATCATGCCACAGGGGCACGTGTTTCACTATGTTCATAGTGGCCTTATTCATGATTGCCAGAAGCTGGAAACAACCTAGATGTCCCATGACAGAAGAATGGATACAGAAACTGTGGTTCATTTACACAATGGAATACTATTCATCTACTAAGAACAAGGACATCCTGAGTTTTGCAAGCAAATGGATGGAACTAGAAAATATCATCCTGAGTGAGGTAACTCAGAACCAAAAGAACATGCATGGTATGTGCTCACTAATAAGTGGATATTAGCAAAAAAAAAAAAAAAAAAGTACAGAATACTCAAGATATAATGTACAGAACTCAAAAAGGTCAACAAGCTGGAGGGCTCAAGTGAGGACTTCTCAGTTCCACTTGGGAGAGAGAAGAAAGCAACCACAAGTGGGGAGGGAGGGAGGGACATGGGAGAAAGTGAACCAGAAGTGGGTTTAGGGGGGAGAGGGGAACCTGATCTGTTATTGGATGAGTGAAAAGGACTGAATCCCTAAGGGCCAGCAGAGATAATGAAAACAGGCAACTTCAGGAAATAAGAGGTTGGGGGGGACCCTCCAGAATGCACCAAAGAACTGGGAGTTAAGAGACTCTCAGGATTCAAAGGGAGGGACCTTAGATGAAATGCAGGATAGTAAGGAGAGGGAACTGAGAGAGCCCACCTCCAGCAGGAAAACAGGGAATCAAGTGAGGGATGGGGTTAGCATCCCACAGTCATATCTCTGACCCATAGTTGTTCCTGTCTGAAAGAATTACAGGGATGGAAATGGCAAGGAGCCTGAGGAAAAGAAGGTCCAGCAACTAGCCCAAAGAGGGATCCAGCCCAAGAGGAGGTCCCGAGGCCTGACACTATTACTGAGTCTGTGGAGTGCTCACAAAAAGGGACCTATCATGACTGCCCTCTGAAATACCCAACAAACAGTTGAAAGAGTAAGATGCAGATATTTGTACCCAACCAATGGACAGAAGCAGCTGACCATTGTTGTTGAATTAAGGAAGGCCGAAAGAAGCTGAGAAGGGAGATCCTGTAGGAGGACCATCAGTCTCAATTAATCTGGACCCCTGAAGTCTCTCAAACATTGGACTACCAAACAGACAGCATTTACCAGCTGATATGAGACCCCAAGACACATACAGTAGAGGACTTCTGTGTTCATTCAGAGATGATGCACCTAAACCTCAAGAGAATGGAGGCCCCAGGGAATTTAGAGGTCAGGTGGGATAGGGGTGGGGGCCCAAACATGGAGACAGGGGATCTGGGGAGGAGGTGTGAGATATAGAGCAGTAAAAAACAAACAAACAATAAAACAACAACAACAACAAAGTCATGTCCTTATCAGTGTCGTATAATTATCTGGGTCATTTAAGATACACCAAAGTTTTTAACTTATTATCATCATTTAACACAGTTATTGAACTAGTCAATTTTTATCTCAGAGGCAAATAAATGTAAAACTCACTCATCCAATCTCTGGTTCAGTCATTTCAAATCAAAGTTGACCCCCAGTAAGGTATATTTTGCTTTGACATCAGAAATCTATTGTTTAATAATCTAGTATCAAGTAGATGGGGCATCCCTACTGAAGCTTTTCAGCTCTTACCTTTAACCTAAAGTGTCCTCGAAAGATGAATTCTATTGTGAAGTTTATTCTGTCACATTAACAAAATTGTCTTCATTCTTTCGTTTTATTTTGAATTGTTGAAGAGACCGTTACAGAAAACCACAATAAGAATTCATAGTTGTGGAAAAAAGTCCAAATGGCAATTCTCATGCCCGGTGCTTGGGGCATATTGGGAAAAGATGGGGTAAAAGAATTTTAAGAGCCAGAAGACAAGTGACATTGATGCCTCAATCCTACACAAAGAAATTCAAGCAACTAAGGAATCATTGAAAGTGGAGAAATAGACTCCCCCAGGAAAGACCAGACAAATTGATTATCTAGTACCCAATGGTTGGCCCTGAAAGAGTATACACAAGAAACATTATAAGTATTAAGTGGTTATATTTTTAAATATGCATACATATATCCACACATACTTATATACATATAAATACATGTATATACATATACATACACATATATACACACACATACATATATAGTGTGAATGTGTTCTTATGTGTGCATGTGCCTGTGTATGCATGCACTTTGGTGAGATCCACTTCTAATACCATTTCCCTTCTAATCCCATTTCCCTTCAAATCCTCCACTATCCCCTCAACATTACTTCTTCTCTACTTAATATTTCCTAAAATTGATTTTAGAAATTCCACTGAGTCCTCTTAGATAAGAGAAAAAGTGAAAAGTAAAGAAAAAAAAGTTGTTTAAGTGTCCAAGAGCAGCACAGTGTTAGAGTCACATTATGAAAAGCAGTTACACAGTTTAGAGCCAAAATGCTCCTAAAACTAATTTGTTATTTTCTCGTCTAATTTTTTTTTTTTTTTTGGTTTTTTGAGACAGGGTTTCTTTGTTTAGCCCTGGCTGTCCTAGAACTCACTCTGTAGACCAGGCTGGCCTCGAACTCAGAAATCCACCTACCTCTGCCTCCCAAATACTGGGATTAAAGGTGTGCACCACCACCGCCCAGCCATCTAATTACTCTTAATGAGGTTTTGTAGAAAATCCTCAGCCATGGTTCTCCAAATTGACTCAAAGCTCCTGCACTGACTCTGGTATTTAAGATCACATTCTCCAAGCAGGGAGGTCCTCAGCCTTTGTTTAGGTCTGCTTTGCTTGTTTAAATAGAATTATTTACCTTAGCCCATCATGTACATGCCTAAGCTTTTATTAAAAAAACAAAACAAAACAGCAAGCTGTTGACTAAAAGAAGAAAAAAGATAATCCTTTAATTACTGATAACACTGTTTTACAGGTGTGAAATATTTCAAGAAGGTAATCTGCCAGATTTACCTGCTAGCGTGTTGGCATATTATCTTCCTTTCTTTAAATGGAAAAGCATGGGTTTATTTTCATTTCTGTGGCCTTGGAAGAACGTGTTGATGTTTAACAGTGTGTTTACTACGTTTTATTCATACATAAGCAGGGCAGCTGTGGAAGGGAGAAGCAGTTCATGTGACTAGCATTTGAAGTTTGACAGGTAAGCTGATGTTAAACAAGGTTTTTCCATTGAGTTATTCAACAGTTTATTTTTCTTAAAACGTGTTTTACATGCATATGCTTCATACCGACCACTCTTGCCTCCCACCTCCTTACTACTCTTGTCTATACCAACTTCCCACAAATCCCTCTCACATTTATAACTACTCATTTAGTTTTTGTGACCCACTGAATTTATCAGGGCAGTGTCTTAGGGTTTCTATGACTTGATAAACACGATGACCAAGAAACAACTTGGGGCAGAAAGGGCTTATTTCACTTAACTTTCCATCTTCAAAAGATGTCAGGTCAGGAAATCAAGCAGGATGGGAACTTGGGAGGTAGAAGCAGATGCAGAGACTATGGAGGTGTGCTGCCTACTGGCTTACACCTTATGGCTTGCTCAGTCTGCCTTCATATAGAACTCAGGACCATCGGCCCAGGGATAGCACCACCCACAATGGGCTAGGATCTACCACATCGATCACCAGCTAACAAATTGACCTATAGGATTGTGAACAATGTGATCTTGTGGAGGCATTTTTAAAATGAAGTTCCTTCCCCTCAGATGGCTTTAGCTTGTGTCAAGTTAATATGAAACTATCCAATACTGTTAGATGTATGGTAATGTTTTTAGAA
>JADRCC010575072.1:2627-13037 GCA_019843855.1 Hylomyscus alleni | reverse complement strand
ACACACACACACACACACACACACACACACACACACACTCACACTCATGCACAAGAACATGAACATACTTTCACAGGCACATATGCACACACACAACTTTTTTTTAAGTTCTTGATCATAAAAATTAATGTTAAATATATCATCATCTTTTTTAAAACCTACAAATTTAAAATGCACAGTTCAATAATTTGGCAGAAGTACATACAGTAAACCCAAGCGACAGGTCCAAGGCGCTGAGCACACCCATCACTCTCCTTCCCTGTGGTGGACCTCTTGTCTCTGCTCTGTCCTCACTCCTTCTACCAAGTATTGGTGCCTGCTGCCCCCATAGGCTTGTTCATATTTTCTAGAATTTGGTATAAGTGGAGCATATAGTATGTATTCTTTCTGCCAGCCATTTTGCACCATCAATCGGAGGCACATATATACTGTCCCATGTGTTCATTCATTATGTTTTGGTTTGGTTTTGGTTTTGGCTTGATTTTGATTTTGGTTTTGGTTTTCAAGAAAAGGTTTGTGTGTGTGTGTGTGTGTGTGTGTAGCCTTGGCTGTCCAGAAATAGCTCTATAGACCAGGCTGGTCTTGAACTCACAGATATTGGTCAACCTCTGCCTCTTGACTGCTGGGATTAAAGACGTGTGCCATAATTCATTCCTTTTTATTGTTGAGTAGTAGTACTGCGTTATATGGTTTAGCCATTGTTTATCCAGGCACTCGTTGAAGACTTGGCATTATTTCCATTTTTAGCAATGACAAAGCATATTGCTATGAACATCCACATAAAAATATTTACATAAAGCTATACTTTCCTTCCTCTCAGGTAAATAAAGACCTAAGAACAGAAGGGTGAAGGTGCTTCATGTTAGATACATGTTTAGCTTTTTAAAAAACTATGACTTGAGCCGGGCAGTGGTGGCGCACGCCTTTAATCCCAGCACTTGGGAGGCAGAGGCAGGCAGATTTCTGAGTTCGAGGCCAACCTGGTCTACAGAGTGAGTTCCAGGACAGCCAGGGGTACTCAGAGAAACCCTGTCATGAAAAACCAAAAAACAAAAACAAACAAACAAACAAACAAAAACTATGACTTGCTTCTCAACGTAATTGTATCACCTTACATTCCAACCAAAAGCATATGAAAACCCCAGTCTTTCTCAGTCTTATTAATATTGAGTCCACTGATAACTGTGTGATTATTCCTACAGTCTTGAATTACATTTACATTCTCTTTAGCATTGAAAGCTTTGTCAAGCTTAGAGGAAATAATCCGAGGTTTGGGCTCTGTCCCAGAAAGTGGAATTTGTTACAGTTCCACCAGGCTAACTTGTGCAAAGCTAACACAGAGTGAGGAGTGGTTCAGAGATAAAGCAAAAGATTGATTAGAGTAGAGTGGACCTCCAGTTTTAGCTCTCGCCTTGTAAAGCATTACCTAACTGTCCATGGCCAACTCACCTTCCCAGGGGCTCCGTTTCCTGTCTAGATAATGGAAACCGTGGGATTGTTAATTAGTCAAAAGAATATAGATTAGAGATATTTCTACAAGAACAGCAAGTTTCAAAGTACTTTAAGGTTACATGAGAAAGAAAACTTAAATATTATCAAACCTTTCTTATTTGTACATTTTGTTTTATTGTTTACAACTGTCTGACAAAGAAGATGAAGCTACCCCTACTCCAGATGGCAGAAACTCTCTTCTGACCTCTTCCAAAGGTTCTTCTTCCTAGAATGAAAAATGAGACAACTAGTTTCCATCAGGACCACTCATGTGAGCTGTGCCCCAACCAAAACTTCTCTGGGGAGGGGTGGTTAAATAGCTGATTTTTTTTTGAGATGGGGCAGGCTCTTGCAGCAGAGCACAAACTAGTCTCAAAGCTCAAGATTCTCTTGTTCCAGTCTTTCAAGTGCTGTAATTTCAGGCACATACCACAATACCCAATATGCATTATAGTTTTGCAATAATTTTACTTATCCTTGAGTCAATGCATAACAATAATTACATGGCCAGGTCTTGCTTCAAGAGATAACTTGGTTAAGAATGTCAAGAAAGAACAGTATAACTCATTGTGAAAGTCAATTCTGTTCCATGAAAGTGTGACTGAAACCCAACACTTGACAAGAAGAAAGACCACCCCACCCCATTTCATAAGGGCTTTGGCAAACTGAACCTTCCCTAAGAAGAGCAATCAACGCCATGAGGATCAAACAGAAAAGTTCTGTGAGGGCCAGTTAGAAGAGACTCTGGGAGATATGAAGAAACACCATAGGATTCTAAGGGCTACCTAGAGGTACTAAGCATTCTGTTCATCTATAAGAAAACACCTAAGATGAATAGATGGGAGTTAAGGACCCACAGATATTGATTGTAGCAGAAGGAAGAGCAGCCTTGTATCAGAGTTGTGCAGTTTCTCAGTGGGCTGTAAGGTGTTTCCCAGCCTTTTAGGCAACCCTTGTTCACAGGAATAGAGTAAAGATGACTTACTCTTCAGGGGAGGTTGTCTTAGAGAAACTACTCCAAATTTCCAAAAAGAAGCAACCATGGGAGCTGCCCTAGTTTAATTTCTGCTGCTGTGATAAAATAACCTGACAATAGGCACTTTAGAAGAAAGGGTTTATTTGGCTTAATAAAATCCAGGTTTACAGTCCCTCATTGAAGATAAGCCAACCCGCTGGTCACATTGCCCACAGTTAAGAACAGAGAGAAACCAATGCATACATGTTCACTTACTTGCTTGCTTGTGCCCAGTTCCATCTTTCCACTCTCATAAGATTCAGAATCCTCTGGCTAGGGAATGTGCCACCCCTAGTGGGATGGGTCTCCCCACATCAATTAACCTAATTAAGACAGTCACCCACAGGTCAGCCTGATAGAGACAAGCCCTCACCTCTCTTCTCAGGTGACCCTAGGTTGTGTCTGGTTGACAAATAATGCTAACCACCAAAGGTACATACTAGCAATTTCTTGAGTCTTTATTTAGTGAAATTGAATGTAGATTGAGTTGTACCAAATTTTATAGGTGAATTATAGTAGCAAGATCTTGTCTCAAAACACCAGCCAGCCAATCAGCTAGTTGAGGGCAATAACAATCTCTTTCAGTTTTGGTAAAGAACTCCTGTGTGAGGCTCTGTGGTCACTGTGTCTGTAGGGTTTTTAGCATTTTTTTTTAAGCATTTGAACTTTCACTTGTGAACAGTGAGGAATTCCTAGGTATGAAGAAAAATATAAACGTAACATAAGAGCTTCCGAGAGTGAGAAACATGACAGATGAGCACCAGAAGTGACTCGTCCTCCAGGAGCATGGAGGGGGAAGAGTGGGTGAAGGAAATAGGTGATGAGACTGGTGGTGGAGGCAGGGGGATGGAAGGAATGGGTGGGCAGAAGGAAGTGGGGACCGATAGGAGGTCACCTGGGGGTTCTGTGATGATGGAAGTCTGGACTAGAAAAATGGAGAAGTCTAGAAGGCATGGATGATCTCTCTGGACAATCTGAGTCACTGTGTAGGGTAAGCCTCACAAAAACAGAAGCATTGCCCAGATTTCCCCACCGTTGAGTTCTGCTTTGCCCTCAGCCTGTGGGGATTTCTAGAGAACTGAACTAGAGGGCCTTGCAGTATGGAAAGAAAGAATTCGTAGAAACAAAATAGAGAGAGGGGAAGTGACATTCACATCCCTCTAAGGAAGGAAACAGAAACTTCTGACTCCGTGGTCCCTGATTTCCTCAAAGGCTGCCTATGAGACAGCAGGCTATGTTTCAATGCCAAACTTACAGGATTTCAAGTCATACCTAATTAAATCCAAAGTAAATGGAAGACTTAAACATAAAACATTAAATTACAAACCACCAAGAGCTATCAAAGGCTAATTTTTAGATAATCCTGGGGGTGAATTTTTTCTGATCAATTTCTAAAAGTAGAATCCAGAGTTGGCAGGTCTTTCCACCAAGGATTTTGGTACCCTATGGACAGCCGCCCACCCCTTGTACCTCCCTCTAGCTCTGTTCTTATCCCACATTGCTTCTTACTCCCACGGCTTCTTCACTGGCTAACTCTCAGTTTTTCTAAGACACATGATCTTTCAGCTTCAGAGTGCAGCATGGGGAGTTCATGTTAGCTGGGATGTGAGTTTTCCTGTGTCTCTTTCTTCCCTACCTAGTCATTATGCTGATGTTTCAGAGTAGGGGTTCAGAGGATCAAGGTCTCCCCGCATGTCTTCATAGCACCCTAGACTTTCCCATCCTCAATGATCACCTGCTATAAACTGAAAATGGTTTTTGCCAACTCACCCGAAATTCACATGTTGGAACCAAATTCCAAACATAATGATATTGGTAGATGAGGCACTGGGTAGAGATGATCTCTTTTGAGGGCACTACCTGGTAACCTTATAAAGAAAATCTCCTAGAGAGTTCCTTTGCCCTTCTATCTCATGAGGCTTCAAGAAAAGTGTGATCTATGAACCAGAAAATGGACTCTCACCAGAACTAGCCAGCAGCACCTTTCTCTGAGAAAAATAGAATTTATGTGGTTTATAAGCCATCAAGTTGATGGTGTTTTGCTATAGCATGCTAACAGACTAGGACAACACCACATTTATGGCAAGAAGGTGAGGCTTCTCTGCTGACAGAGACACTCATGAGATTAAAAACCTTGTCTGTCCTTCACTCAGCCCTTGGCTTTCATTATGTTCCCAAATCAAAGACCCTATCTTCTATGAATGAGTGTGTGCATCAGTGAATGGATGCAGAGATAACTTTTAGTAGTTACCTCAGCCGGTTATGTCTACTGTAAACAAGTAGACTCCTTTTGAGTGTAGCCTGATGATACTGATTGATTGTGATGGGTTTTTGCCTAGCCACATTTGACATGCCTTACTTTCAGAACACCATGCTTTCTGTCCTATTTCAGGGAGAGACCTGGACAATGAGTAAAGAAGTCTGAGTTCCATCAGTAGAAGAAAAATAGATCCCAAGGAAAGAATAAACTGAACCAAGAAGTGAAGTGGGGAAAATATGGCATCTATTGTGGAAGAAAAAAGTGACCAACACTAACTTGAACATTCACAGATACAGTCTAATGTGATGCTACCAAAACCCCAGGAGGAATTACTAGAACAGTTTTGCAAGTGAAGCAACTCAAGCTCTGAGGAGTGAGCTGCTTACCCATTACCTCACAGTAAAGGACACAAATGCATGCATTATGCCTTTGCTCATCCTGTTTCCTCAGCTTGGAATAGCCATTCTCTGCTATGCAAATCTAAGTTCTCAAGCTAATGGCAGCTTAAGGTAGCCTCCCTGTAGGCTGCCCCAAGCTCCCTCCTATTTCCTGCTCTCCCCACCCTCCCATACCCAACTTCTGTCTTTGTTCCAGATTCTTACATTCATTCATCTTCCATTGTTTCTAGGTCTTAAAAAAAAAAAAAAAAAAAAAAAAAAAAAAAACTTAAAAAAAAAACAGTGAAGCTCTTTGCTGAGTCTCTCCCCACAGCTTTCCTTCATTGTTTTCTGAGCCATGAAGCAAGCCAGCTACCAAGCTGACTCATGCAGATTTGCACAGCCCTCCTAAGAAACACCTGCCCTAGGCTCGCACTGCTCCCCTCCGGAGTCCAAGCTCTGTGGCTCCTTTTTTAAAAGAGCCACAGTACCTTTGAGCAACTCTGTGTAGGATGAAATATGCCCTAGGAAAGAAAGCAAAAAGAAGAAAGTTAAATATTCTTCCCTTGGATATTTGTTTTCTTATCAAAAACACTTTAGAACTTGTCCAGATTCTCAGTCTCAAAAACATAAATTTCTTTTCCTTACGGGTTATAAAGGGCCCTGAAGGCCTTTCATCGACACCAGGCTTTCCTGAAAGCAAGACTGAGGAATCAATCACTCTTTCACAGTCATGGTAGAAAAGTCATCTCCTTCTAACATGTCAGTAAATGGTCATATGCTAAGAAAGGATTTATTTCTGTTTAGTTTAGGAGCCAAAATATCAAGCTTGCCATTGAAATCATGAAGGAAAAAAAGCAGGAAGGACTTGGCAGTCATCTGTGACTCAGCTGTAGGTGAGACAACAAAAGATTTACAAGAGAAAAGGTAAGGAGTGGGTCTGGAAAGAACACCATGAGACCAGATGCACGGTGCAGGAGCACAGGGAGCCATAGCAGAACAGGGTCATGTTCAGGATCATCATGCAGGCCGGAATGAACCACTAGAGCCAGACTGCTCCAGGTGGTTATCTAGGCCAATCTCCCACCTCATGAATAAGCTCTGAGAAGTGTGAGGATTGTTTAAGACTGGACAGTGGCCAAGATGAAAGTCAGATGAAGATCTGCCTGTCTGGCCACAATGTATGCCACACCTGTTGATCCCAATCTGCCTAGTGAGTAGTTGCTTTGGTTGGAAACCCATCATCTTCAGTCAATAGTTTACATTAAAAAGCAGGAAGGAGCTGGTTGTGTTGGTGCACACTGGTAGGACTTGCTGAGGTAGGTAGAGCCAGAAAGATCACAAGTTCAAGGCCAGCCTGGCTACACATTTTGCAGGGCAGTGATGGCACACCACCTTTTAATCCCAGCACTAGAAAGGCTAAGGCAGGCAAATTTCTCAGTTTGAGGCCAGCCTGGTTTACAAAACGAGTTTCAGAACAGTGAAGGCTACACAGAGAGATGCTGTCTTGAACAAGAAGAAGAAAGAAAGAAAGGAAGAAAGAAAGGAAGGAAGGAAGGAAGGAAGAAAGAAAGAAAGAAAGAAAGAAAGAAAGAAAGAAAGAAAGAAAGAAAGAAAGAAAGAAAGAAAGAAGGAGAGAAAGAGGAGGGGAGAGGGGGAGGAAGAGGGAGGAGAAGAAGAAGAGGAAGAGGAAGGAAAAGGAGAAGGAGAAGAAGGAGGAAGAGGAGGAGGAGAAGGAGGAGGAGGAGAAGAAGGAAAAGAACTGGAGGAGAACCACACTGGGCATAGGACTGTTGGTGTGCATTAAAATTCAACCTCCCGTCCTGTTATATTCTTATATATCTTTTTATTTAAAATACCTTGAGGTCTAGGGAAATGGCTCAATAGGTAAAGTACTTGTCACTCAAGCATAAAGACCTGAGTTTGAACCCCAGAACCCACATAAACTTGAATATGGTAGCACATATCCTTAATCTCAGCACTCCGACTGCAAGATGAGAGGACACAGGGGAACCACTGGAAGCTCACAGGCCAGTCAGCCTGGAGAACACAGTGACAGAACAAGA
Organism: Hylomyscus alleni; assembly: GCA_019843855.1. Lineage (NCBI taxonomy): Eukaryota > Metazoa > Chordata > Mammalia > Rodentia > Muridae > Hylomyscus > Hylomyscus alleni. Next base: position 5,828 of record JADRCC010575072.1, on the reverse strand, counting down.
AAAGAGACCCTATCTGAAGCTGGGTGAGAGAACTGACACCTGCTGCTGCCCTTTGGTCTTTTAGAGTCACGCAGTATTCGCACATGTATGCATGCACATGTGCACATGAACACACACACACATGAATGCACTATAACACACATAACATTTAAATACTTTGAAAAACTATAAAGCTCTACATACATGTTAGGTTATTGTATTAGTCTGACATAATATGTTGAGTTAATAACTCAACATTACCAACTTTATTATCATCATCCATTTTGCTCTGACAGCCAACTTATCTTTACATCTGAAATCCCAATTTAGCCCCACTGTGAGCATCTAATTAGGGTGTTAACTTGTCTTACTGGAAAATTCTTCTCCCAGAGGGCAGAGAGCATTCCGAGAAGAACACTGATGAAGACACAGACAGAATCAATTGTGTTAGAGAGGAATTTTGAGAGAATGTGTGTCATCCTGGACTGTGGTAAAGAAGGGAAGGAGACTCACACACAGCCTTAGTCAGAATAGGTCTGCTTTTACCACAGAAACGAACTGAAATCTCGGTGATTTGCCAAAACTTAAGATGCATTTCCCATAGCCGCCAAGGCTAACGCAGATGCTCTGGCCTCATGCCTTTACCACGACAGCATCTGGGTCACATGACCTCTGCGGTTGCTGCATCGAGGGAATTTGAGTGTGACGAACTTAGCTGGCCCTGGTTGCATCAGCAGAACTCAATCAACTTCCTGCTCACAGGCTGTCAGCCAGAGCATGCCATGTATCCTCGGCTTAACTGCAAAGGAGACTAGGAAGGCAGACATCCATCAGGCATTCCCACACATGAGCAGAGGGATAATCATGAACAATTAGCTGCCTACCACACAATGATCCCAGGAAAGCAGACATCAAAGGATTTCAGAGTATTCCAATGATCTACACAAGAATTTGCATAGGTCTTAAAGACAGAAAGGCTAATGGGAATTATGTAAAAAAATAAATAGTAGTAGTAATTAGCTCTAGCTATTAAATTTCTCATGGGCTTTATTTTAGTCTTTTTACGTATTTCTCCAATACAGCAATATTTAATAATAAACATTTCAAACATACTGATTTTTTTTTAGCTGAAAAACACATTCAAACCAGAGGTAACCATGACTCCAATGAGAAAAAGACTCAAAAGGAAAGAAATTCTCTTTTAAGAAATGCACTTTTGACCAGAAGATCGCAATTACCCCGGAAGAAGACAAGGAAGAGACAGGTCCAGACACCAGGATTGCCACACAGGAAGCCCGCTGATGAGTTCCTTTTGGAAGGGCATCCAGGAAGGCAAGAAGAGGCAAAGCCTCCATTACTCAGCATCTCAAGAGGCGAGAGAAAGGGAATTTAGAAACAGAAAGCATCCATAAGAGAAGGAATGAGCTAAAGCAGAGAGAAGAGGTCACAGCCAGCCAACCACCCAGTGATGGCTGAACTTCATCTGTGTGTGTTCTTCTTGATGCTCATGTTTGAATCTCCTGTCACCTCCAAGTCACATCTGTCCCTCTGCTCCTGGGCTCCTGGAATATCTTAGTCAAACACACTTGAGTTCAGGTAGAAAAACTGCTTTTGATGCATTTAGAGATTCGTTGTCATCTCTCTCTGAGTGCTGGTTTGCAGCCTAGAATAGTTCTCAGACTCAAAGCTGTTACCATTAAAGGGACAAAGCCAGCTGGGGATGCAGCTCAGTGGTAGAGTGCTTAACTAGGACCTCCTGGTCCCATCTCTGGCAGCACAGAAACAAAAGTATAAAACTGATCAAGTTATGAACGGGCAGAGCTTGGATATCTTCAAACTAATGCTCCAGAAAAGACTTCTTGAGGGCCTACATGAGGCCCTGTTAGTCTGGCTCCTGCTTTCCTCCCAGTCCTCCATTCTCAGCTTAGCAGCCCACCTCCCTCCACCAGTGGCTCTGAGCTCCAGCCTTCATGCATTCATTTACTTGACCCTCAAAGCATCTGCTTGGTCCAGAATGTTCCCTTTTTTCTCTCCACACTGAATAACCATCTCCCAGTTCAAGACCAACAAGTGCCTCTGTTTCATACCTTTATTACATAGATAATTCAAAGTGTAGTTATCTATATGACATCAGGGGTCATCACTGGCTTCATTGTCAGCTCTCAGGAGATCAGAAACCCTAGCTAGTTGTGCTCACTTGATGTAAATGACAGAAAAAAAACATTCCGAAGCATCATAGATTTCCTTCATTCTTTGTAAAAAATCTTTGTGTGTATGTATGTGTGAGAGAGAGAGCAAGAGAGAAACAGAGAGACAAAGACAGACAGAGAGAGAGAGAGAGAGAGAGAGAGAGAGAGAGAGAGAGACACTACATTAAGACACAGAGAAAGCCTTGTGGTTGAATATATACTTGTGTCTGAATCCCATTTCTGCAACCTGCTAACCTTGCAACCTCAGGCTGGTTACTTAAGTTTGCTAGAACTTTACTTCCTCTTCTGTAGTGTGTGATGGGATGCCTACCTCTCTGGTCTAATGAGAGGATTAAGTTGAGATAATATACTGTAAAACCTAGAAGCTAGTAGGATGTTATAGACATCCTTTCCTCCTGCCTAACTGTCATGGAATTAAAACTAAGTAGGGCATGAAAGCTCACTTGTCTCTTCATGTTTATGCTTCTGAACAGGCTATGTATCACCTGAAGAGAAACACGCCTCTCCCTTGAGGCAGGCAAGTGAATAGTTAATTCCAAGATCCCTAGGCCCTCATGAATGTTAAAGTCTGTAAACACTCACATCCTGACAGAAAATAACTTTGCATTCACATAGGACATAGGCCCTGTATGCCTTGAATTCCTTTCTACATCCCTGCTAACACTGAACACAGTGTAAATGCCCTGTAAATAGCCACTAGACTGTATTGTTTCCAGAATGCTGACAAGAAAGTCTACTTAAGTTCAATACAGATACTTCTCCTCCTCGCCCCCAAGTATTTCTGCCCACATTTGGTTCAGTCTAGGAATGCAGAACCCAGGGACACAAAGAGCCAAACTTTCCCCCAAGATAATTCAGAGCTAGGCTTCTCTCTGCGTTTGAGTGATCCCTTCCACATCCGGGTATCAGGTTCTAATTTTAAGGTGGATTCTGAAGACGCTTACAAATGTTTCCCACCTTCATGACACAGTGGCAAGCCATGCCAGAGTCCACAGTCATACCCCACTGCCAA
>JADRCC010575071.1:4859-15636 GCA_019843855.1 Hylomyscus alleni | reverse complement strand
TGGAAAATCTGGATGAAATGGACAATTTTCTAGACAGACACCAGGTACCAAAGTTAAACTAACATCAGATAAATGATCTAACTGTCCCATATCCCCTAAAGATATACAGCCATTAATCATCTCCCAACCAAAAAAATTCCAGGATCAGACAGGTTTAGTGCAGAGTTTTATCGGACCTTCAAAGAAGATCTAATAGCAATACTCCTCAAACTATTCCACAGAATAGAAACAGAAGGTACTCTACTCAATTCATTCTATGAAACCATAATTACTCTGATACCTAAACCACACAAAAACCACAACAAAGAAAGAGAACTTTCAGACCAATTTCCCTTTTGAATATCGATGCAAGGATACTCAATAAAATTCTCACAAACCGAATCCAAGAACACATCAAAATGATCATCCACCATGATCAAGTAGGCTTCATCCCAGGGATGCAGGGATGGTTAAATATACTGAAATCCATCAATGTAATCCACTATATAAACAAACTCAAAGAAAAGCCATCATCTCACTAGATGCTGAGAAAGCATTTGACAAAATCCAACACCCCTTCACAATCAAAGTCTTGGAAAGATCAGGAATTCAAGGCCCATACCTAAACATAGTAAAAATAATATACAGCAAACCAGTAGCCAACATCAAACTAAATGGAGAGAAACTTGAAGCAATCCCACTAAAATCAGCGACTAAACAAGGCTGCCCACTCTCTCCCTACCTATTCAATGTAGTACTCAAAGTCCTAGCCAGAGCAATTAGGCAACAAAAGGATATCAAAGGGATACAAATTGGAAAGGAAGAAGTCAAATTATCACTATTTGCAGATGATATGATAGCATATTTAAGTGACTCCAAAAATTATACCAGAGAACTCCTAAACCTGATAAACAACTTCAGCAAAGTAGCTGAATATAAAATTAACTCAAGCAAATCAATGACCTTCCTCTACACAAAGGATAAACAAGCTGAGAAAGAAATTAGGGAAACAACACCCTTCACAATAGTCACAAATAATATAAAACAATCTTGATGTGACTCTAAGCAAGTGAAAGATCTATATGACAAGAACTTCAAGTCTATGAAGAAAAAAACTTGAAGAAGATGGAAAGATCTCCCATGCTCGTGGATTGGCAAGATTAATATAATAAAAATGACCATCTTGCCAAAAGCAATCTACAGATTCAATGCAATCCCCATCAAAATTCCAACTCAATTCTTCAGAAAGTTAGAAAAAGCAATTTGCAAATTCATCTGGAATAACAAAAAACCTAGGATAGTGAAAACTATTCTCAACTATTAAGGAACCTCTGGTGGAAACACCATCCCTGACCTTAAGCTGTACTACAGAGCAATAGTGATAAAAACTGCATGGTATTGGTACAGTGACAGGTAGGTAGATCAATGGAATAGAACTGAACACCCAGAAATGAATCTACACACTTATAGTCACTTGATCTTTGACAAAGGAGCTAAGACCATCCAGTGGAAAAAAGCATTTTCAACAAATGTTGCTAGCTCAACTGGTGTTTAGCATTTTGAAGAATTCAAATCAATCCATTCCTATCTCCTTGTACAAAGCTCAAGTCCAAGTGGATCAAGGATCTCCACATAAAACCAGATACACTGAAACTAATAGTAAAGAAAATGGAGAAGAGCCTTGAGCACATGGGCACAGGAGAAAATTTCCTGAACAGAACACCAATAGATTATGCTCTAAGATCAAGAATTGGCAAATGGGACCTCATAAAATTGCAAAAATTGACATAGTGCTACCTGAGGTCCCAGCTATACCATTCCTGGGCATATACCCAGAAGATGCTCCAACATGTAATAAGGACACATGCCCCACTATGTTCATAGCAGCCTTATTTATAATAGCCAGAAGCTGGAAACAACCCAGATGTCACTCACCAGAGGAACAGATACAGAAAATGTGGTACATCTACACAATGTATTATTACTACTCAGCTATTAAAAACAATGGCTTCACAAAATTCGCAGGCAAATGGATGGATCTCGAAAATATCATCCTGAGTGAGGTAACTCAGTCACAAAAGATCACACATGGTATATACTCAATGATAAGTGGATATTAGGCAAAGAGGGTGGAATACCCACAATACAATTCACGGATCACATGAAGCTCAAAATGAAGGAAGACCAAAGAGTGGATGCTTCAGTCCTACTTAGAAGAAGGAACAATATAATCAAGAATAGTAGAGGGTGGGAGGGACTTGGGAGGAAAAGAGGAGGGTGAGGGGAAAAAGAGGGGAAGAATAAGGTATGGGAGGAGATGGAGGAGATGTACAGAGGGTCAGGAAATTGAACAGAGGTGTATAGCAATGGGGGATGGGGAACTGAGGGTAGCAACCAGAAGTCCCAAATGCCAGGAAAGAAAGAGCTTCCCAGGACCCCATGGGGATGACATTAGCTGAAGTACCCCACAAGGGGGAGGAAGAACCTGTCAAGACCATATCTAGAGGTTAGGCATGGCCGCCTGGTTGAGGGATGGGGCCACCCACTCATCTCCAAAATTTTAACTCAGAAGTGCTCCTGTCTAAAGGAAATACAGGGACAAAGAATGGAGCAGAGATTGAAGGAAAGGCCATCCAGAGACTGCCCCAGCTGGTGATCCATCCCACATACAGACACCAAATCCAGACACTATTGCTGTTGTCAAGAAGTGCTTGCTGACAGGAGCTTGATACAGCTGTCTCCTGAGAGGCTCTACCAGATCCTGACCAATACAGATAGATGTGGATGCTCGAAGCCAACCACCTGAGCACTGGGACTCCCATGGAAGAGTTAGGGGAAAGACCGAAGAAGCTGAAGGGGCCTTATCTGGCATCAATGGGAGGGAAGGCCCTTGGTCCTGTGAAGGCTTGATGCCCCAGTGTAGAGCAATGCTAGGGAGGTGAGGCAGGAGTGGGTAGGTAGGTGGGGGAGCACCCTCATAGAAGCAGGGTAAGGGGGGGATGGGATAAGGGATTTGCAGAGGGGAAACTGGGAAAGGAGATATCTTTCGAAATGTAAACAAATAAAATCCAATTAAAATACAATAGTTTTAAATATATAAAATAAAATAAAAAACAAACAAAAAGAAGTTATCATGGCAGGGTAGAGACTATTGCAATGGGGAAGGTCCTTGGTTTACAAAATCTTGATCCCTGATTCTCATCACACAAAGGAGTTTCCTTTATAGAAACAGGGCCAGAGAAGACTGGGTGTGGAGAAATCGGATGAATGGGAATGACCGATCAGATAATGCTTAACCTCAGGCCTTCCTGTTCTCAGAAAGCTGGCTCAGACCACTAGACAGAAATTTAGGACTCAGAGAACAAAGTCTCCACTGAGCTTCATTAATACGAGTTTTGTTCTTGTTGGTCAGCGGAAAGCTGAAGTTGAAGTTGAGCTAGCTGTAAATGGTGTGCATGGGGAGGTGGGGTTCAGGGTGGGGCATTTTCTTTGTATCAATGTAATTACAGGAAAAGATGGGGAATATTGTTTCAGCCCTATAAAGACTGTCTTTTCCAGAACCCAGAATACAGCAGGACAGTGGTTCTTAAACACTACTGTTTTGAGGGGTCATGTGGCCCAGGTGAAATAGGCCCAAAACAGCCATATGGTAAAGAATGAAATTTGTATTGACAAAGGGTGGGTACCGGGGACCAGCTGCAATACAGTACTGTCACCCTGTGATAAGCATAGCCTTCTGCAAGTGTATAAATTTATAGCTGTTGTGCATTAAGTCTTCAGCCATATTTGGAAAAGCATGGGGAAAGGACATGCCACATGTTTTAAACCCAACAGGACCTGAGGGGTGGCTTGGTGTAAAGAACTCACACCATACGAGAGAACTCTGTCTGTAACATTGTCCTCTGACCTCCACACAAATGTCAGGGTGCAGATGCCCCCCAAATAAATAAAAGTTAAAAAGTAAAATAAAATAAACCTCACGACATTTGTGAAGAGCGTATAAGCCTGCTGATGGGGATTGTAAAGGGTGTTTTCACATATTTAAGAATGGAACGACACCAAGCCACTGGCACAGATAACAACATAACACTGTAGATAAGAGAATGCTCACTGAGCCAGAGCACCCAGTCCAAACAGCTCTGGAATTCACAAAGGGGAGGCTGGGTTAATACATTTAATCTCTCACTGCTCTTGTTTCCTCACTTGGGAAATAGAGACAAAAATATTCACAGGTTCTCTGTGAGGATCACCAATATAAATTCAAGAGAATAACTATATTATCAGTGCATTATGATTGTATCATAATAAAATTTTATAAACATGGATACAAACACACAAACACACGGACTTGGGCAGGGAGTCAAAATCTAGAAGAATATACTTGTGAACACCTACAATGTTTTTTTTTTTCCTTTATTTGCTTTTGAACTTTTTTCCCTTTAAGGGAGATACATGAAGAAAAATAAGTTTGTTTATTTGAAAACAAATGAATCATGCAGACTCGGAGAGAATGGCTGGTGGACTTTAGCCAGCAAGTGGCCTGGAAATGGCTCGGGATGACCTCGGTCCTCAGAGGATCACTCTCTGGTCACAGGAATTGAAGCGAGAGTTCATTTGAGGTGCGGTGAAATTATTCTATGTTCATTAGTCGTTTTCCAAGGTTATTTATTTTTATCTATGTATAATGTACTTTTGTGTGCTGCATGTGTGCCTGTGGGCTGCATGTGTGCAGAGCCTGCTAAGGCCAGAAGCTGACATCAGATCTTCCGAAGTTGAAGGCTGTGAGCTACTAGGGTGCTCATGGAAACCGAGTTTGGATCCTCTTAGCAAAAAGAGCCTTCCCAGGCCCCCCTTGAGTTTATTATTTAAGTGTTAAATATGTTTTTAAGTGGAGGACTGCCTGAGATAATAAGTTAACCTGCAATTTAAAGGTGAGGAGACAGCCAACGGAAACCGCACTTGGATATTTCTGCTGATGACTAGCTGGCTCCAGTTTTTCTCAAAACTTCCTGATTTCTAGAGTGATAGGCAAGGTACAGCACCACGTATGGGTGTTAGTGTGGCTTCAGGAAGGACCACGGGAAGAATCTTGCTGGACAGACACAAAAAGAGAAGGGGGAAGTGACAGACGCGGCAGGAGGGAGAGGAGAGGAGGAAGAGAGAGAGAGAGAGAGAGAGAGAGAGAGAGAGAGAGAGAGAGAGAGAGAGAGAGAGAGAGAATGAAAATCTGGCAGCAACAGCAGAATAACCGAAACATGAAGGTGGCAATTTAAAAACATAGTTTCTCTGGTTCCTTTGCTGCCCCCCCCCCTTTTTTTTGTCTATCACTTTTTCCTTTCTTTTCCTTTTTAAATACTGTTTCCATCTGTGGCTCTCATGGTCCCTCACATTATCAAACACAATTCTCCATTTGGACTCTTAGAGTCCCACGTTGACTAGCAAAAAGGTTGCGAAAGGCATTTCGGAGTCAGCTCTGATAACAGTTACAAACTCGGTAAAGCCTGTGACTAACCATCCAGCAACAGTGAAAATCCTCCAAACAAACAAGCCCATATGGATTCACATTTAACCTTATAAAAGCGACAGAGACGTGCTCAGAGACGTCTAGGGTGTGTGCAGGGTCACACAGATTGGAAAATGAATGCCGTTTGTTACAGTTCACTCTGGAGCCTGTTTGATAGGAGACCCTTGAAAACGAATGTCTTCAATCAGGCTTTGACCAAGGCCAGCCCCTCCCCCTCAGGGTGTGCTGCTGCTCTGTAGCCCGAACATAACTATTGTTTACTTGGCCCCTCCCTAAGTAGACTATGAACTTATTGGAGCTGTTTCCTGCATTCTTAGCACCTGCACGGACGCCTGGCCTCTAAAGTGCCTAGCAAGCCTGTCTGAGTGAATGTTACCTTGACTTTCCCAAGTCCTTGTTGACACTTCTTTAAAACCGTGCCAGGATCCATGGAAAAGTTGCTTAGAAAAGCTCATTCAGGATCCGGTTTAGATTCAAGAGGGGAATGTCTGCCGAACACCAGGAGATCTGAAGCAGACCTTTAATGTGATTCTGATGAAGATAAGAGATTCAAACTCTTAGCTGACTTTTATGGAGGGGTGGCTTGGAAGAGAGAGAATCTTGGAGCCGTGGACCGGTACACTTCAGTGGCCTGCAAATGCTTTGGCTCAAGACAATAGTGTGCCTGAGAAGTTCGCTCTCCAGTCACAGCAGGTGAAGGGAGAGTCATTTCGTGTTCAATGACATTATTCTATAGTCCATTAATATTTTAAAATATTATTTATTTTTATTCTGTGTATGTGGGTGTTTTCTCAGAATATATCACCTGGCACATTTTTCAAAGTGTTTTGCTTCAGGATAAGGATGGAGGAGAGGTCTTATTTCTTTTAAAGACGATTTTTAATGGTGCCCAGAGGTATGGTTACAATTACTGTAGTTTGACACACAAATCCATGGGCAATGAGGGAGTGGGACATTACAAGAGTAACGCTGTGGGGAAAAAAGCTCTTCCCAGAATCCAGGACCCAATATGGCTTCTCCCTGAGATCCTATCTGTTCTCACCCTGTAGTCCATCTTATCAGAGTCAAAGTTTTCTCTTTCCCCAACTGATCGGGCAGAGAAGGTCCCTTTGAAAGAAGTAACTCAGGTTTCTCTTGCTTTCCTTTCCTTTTGATCAGTTTACAGTTGTTTAAGTTGACCACAAGGGGGCAGCAAATTACAGCAAAAGTAGAGGTCCTTAAATTGGCGTGGACGCAATACGCTTGAAACATTCTGTAACAAAGGCTCACGTCCTAATTCGCTTTTAACTATTGTTCTCAAATATAGTTTATATTGTCTTTATGTACATTATTTCTAAGTTATTTTTTATAGAATTTCCATCAGAAGCGAAACAATAGTGCCTGGATACATGGTTTTGCTTTATTGTCTTTAAAAAAACATTTTCTTTCTTTTTTGTTTTTTAGTGGAAATCATACTGCAATGAACTCACAAATAAAGATATTACACTGCATGGTGGTTAGAATGGTCATTTTGAAGCCATGGGACTTCCTTCGGGGTTTTACACGTTCATTATCAATTATAAAAAAGAAAACAAAAATAAAAACAAAAACAAATACGCCAGAGTTGAAACTAGAAAACCAATTAGTTTTCTGTTCCTTTTCACCACCCCTGTGTTCTTTTGCCTGCTTCCTGTCCTGCTATGTCACCTAAGAGGACCCCTTTTGGGTCTCTGTTGTAAATGTTATCCGATGCTTACACTTAAATGTTTCCATAAATACATGTCTGTGTTATATACTGGGATCTGCATACGAGAGGGAACAAGCACGTCTTCTCTTTCTGAAGTTATGTGACCCCCTGTAATATTATTCATTCTGAGTTTATGGTTTCCTGCAAAATTCTGATCTCATTCGTCTTTAGAGATGAATAGTATTTCATTTTATAGATGTACGAGGTTTTCTTTTTCCATCCATTTGTTGACAGACATCTAAGTTGGTAACGTTTCCTTGCTATAGTGTAGAGAACAGGATTCTACTCGGATGTGCAAATGTCTCTGTGTAAGCTATGGAGTAGAATAACTGGGTTATACTGGGTAGGTGTTGAATCATTGTTGTATTGCTGTGAAGAGATTCCATAACCACAGCAACTCTTATAAAGGGAAGCATCTAATTGGGGCTTGCGACAGTTTTAGAGGTTCAGTCCATTGTCCTGATGGGAACATAATAGCGCATAGGCAGACATGGTGCTGGCTTGGTCTTTGAAACCTCAAAGCCCACCCTTAGTGACACACACTTCCTTCAACAAGACCACACCTCTTAATCCTTTCATATAGTGCAAAGGCCAGGCATTTAAATCTATGAGTCTATGTGACCATTCTCCTTCAAACCGCCATAGTAGTTTTAGACTTAAGTTTTTGAAGAACCTCCACACTGATTTCCATGATGGCTACAGTGGTTTGAACTGCCACCACCAGGGAACAAAGGTTCTTTCTCCACTGTCAGATTTCTTGATGGTAGCCATTCTGACTAGAGTGAGGTGGTATCTATCTCAAAGTAGTTTTAAAAAAAGAAAACAAACAAGGACTAGAGATGTTGAACACATTGTTAAATGGTTACCTCCCATTTTGTCTTTCTTTGAAAACTGTCTGCTTTGTACGTTAGCCGATTTGCTGATTGGCAGTCTTATCACTTGGTATTTAATTTCTGCAGTTTTTGGAGGTTCTGGGTACTAGTCCCTTGTGTGAAACATATGGAGATTTTCTCCCCTCCCGTGGGCTGTCTGCGCACGGTGCTGACAGCTTCCTTAGTTGTGTGTGCAGAAACGTCTAGTTTCCATGTAGGCTCACCTAGGAGGCTAGTTCTTGCTCTATGTGGAAAATTCTTGCCTTCCCCAGCACCTTGGAGACTATTTCTTAGGCTTTTATCTGATAGTTTTAGTATTTCAAGATTTTAAAAAAATGTTTTATCGTATATTTATTTACTTTACATCGTGACTGCTATTTCTCTTTCCTCCTCTCCTCCAAGCCCCTCCCTCCCTTGCCGCCCCTCCCCCATCCACTTTTCCAAGGGCATTGGTCCATTTTGTATTGATTTATTCATACAAAGTTAGAGTTATTCATCTAATTTCATTCTTCTGCAGGTAAATATCCAATTTCGCAAGCATGTTTTATTGAAGGGGCTCTTTTTCTAGTGTGTGTTTTTGACCCCTTTCTCAAAAATTAGTGTGTCAAAAGTTGACCACACTTTGTCTGTTTATTTCCAGATTGTATTCTGTCCCATCAGCCTTCCTGTCTATTTTGTGCTGGATCCAGACTGCCTTTGTCACTATAGCTCTGTAGTATAGGTGGAGATCAGGTATTATGATCCCACTAGCTAGGATTTTAGTTCTTATGATTGCTTGGGTTATTCCTGGGTATATATTGTTACTGCTCTAATCAGTGGCCTGAACCTAGAAGAGTGGAGCCAAAAACTGAGATGAACTAAAGTCTCATGCAATAGCCAACTTTATTCTGAGTATCAACCAATTTATATTCTGAGGGCATTATGAGCCTTAAGTCAGTTCAAATGAGCGATGGTCTCATGAGTTTAGGCTGTACTCAGTTACAACAATTTTTACACGATTAATTCTGCCAGTCCAGGAGTGTGAAAGCTTGCTACATTCTCTACTACCTTATTTGATCTCCTTTTTCACTGCCTTGGTGTTTTTGTTGTATGTGTGTGTGATTTTTTTATAACACTGTAAAGGAATATTTTCCTTAATTCTTTTTCCCTGAAAGCACATTGTTTGTTTCAATATAGAAATTCAAATATGGAGGCTCCTGCTCTTTCTTACACTGACTTTGAATTATGCAACTTTAAGTGCTCATCAAATCAAAACATTTTCTAGTAGATCCTAAAGGGTCTTTTAAGTGTAGAATCATGACATCTGCAAATATGGATATAGTTTGACTTCTTACTTTTCCATTTTGATTTTATGCACGTCTTTTTTATTGCTATAGCTAAGACTTCTGGTACTATATTGAACAAGAAAGAGAGCAGGCATTCTTATCTCTTTCCAGATCTTAGGGAATATCCACTTGTTGTCTTTGTTTACTATAAGGTTGCTATTTTACTTACTATTCTATTGCTGCGAGGAGACACTATGACCAAAACAACTTATAAAGGAAATATTTAATTGGGGGCTTGTTTACAGTTTTAGGGGGTTAGTTCATGAACATCATGGCAGGGAACATGGTGACTGCAGGCTTAGAGCTGGAGCAGTAGCTGAGGCTTGATCCATAAGTTGTGGACATAGAGAGACTGCACCTAGCATCAGCTTTTGAAACCTCAGAGCACATCCTTAGTGATACACTCTTCCAACAAGAGTTCACCTCCTCCAACAAGGCCACACCTCCTACTTCTTCTCAAACATTTCCACTCACTGGGACCACGCATTGAAATATATGAGCCTATGGAAGCCATTCTCATTCAAACCAGTACAGTCGCTATGACTGTATCATAGCCAGTATCTCAAGATACAGTATCTCAAGATATTCTCCAGTCATCCCTTAGGTCTCCAGAGGGCTTTTATCATGAAAGCATATCAAACTTTGACTTTGGGGCATTAAAAGAAATGGTATTGTTGCATTTATTGTTTGAAATATCTTGTGTGATCTTAATGTGTTTCTAAATTTAATTTGTAAGTATTTTTAGAGTTTTTATGTCTGTGTTCAAGAAAAATTGGTCTTTACCTGGTTTTTGTATCAGAATAATATGCTTTTTTTGTAATGAATTTGATAGTGTTCCTTCATTTTGTCTTTTGAAAAAGAAGAAGAATTAATACCAACTCTTTCCTGAAAGTTTAGTAGAATTCAGCTGTGACTCTATCTGGCCCTGGACTTTGCTTTGAGGGGAGGCTTTCGAACCTGGCTTCAACCTTATAGCATGCTATGAGTCTGTTGAAAGGCTATGACTTCTGGCTTTTCACTTTGGTAGATGATCTGGATTTAAAATTTATCTATTTCTTCTTTTATTCCAGCTTTTGAGAGTATAGATTTTCAATAATGTTCTATATTTCATTGATGTTTGTTACAATAATCCCCTTTTCAGCTCTAATGTTCATTTCTGTTTGGTTCTTACTCATTCTTTTTTGTCAAGTTGGCTAAGAGTTTGTTAGTCTGATTTTTACAAAAAAAAAACCGACTGGTTGTATATTGTTATTTAGGCTCTGTTACTTACTTTCTTTGTTTATTAGATATTTTCTTTATTTACATTTCAAATTTTATCCTCTTTCCTGGTTTCTCCTCTGGAAAAAAAAAA
>JADRCC010575070.1:14156-26144 GCA_019843855.1 Hylomyscus alleni | reverse complement strand
TACTTCTGAGCTATGGGAGGCCCAGGTTGACATCAAGTCCTCAGATATTAATTGTGCCCATGTCTGTGTCTGGGGTCCTGACTTTGCCCTTATTTTTATGCTGATTTCAGGGTTTGTTCCCCCCTCCCTGCTAACCTGCAATTGTATGTCCTATCTCATTACTAGACACAGACTTAGTTACTCCCAAATGGAGTTTTCAGACTGGACACACCATGCCCCAGCCTCATTGTTAACGTGTCTGTCTATGTCTTGGCATGCCAAACTCACTTAGCTTAGCTCCTTGGGCCTCCCAGTTTCTAAGCTTCCATCTGTTGGAGTCATCACTGCCTCCCCACTTCTTCTTGCTGTCCTACCTGCCTGGAGAAATTGTCAAGAACTCCTCCCACATATTGTTGATTGTGTCAACTCAGTGACCTACAGGGCTTGGGCTGGGTCTCGTACTAGATCCTGGGCCTGTCTCCTATGAAGAGTAAGGTTGTTTCCTCTTACACAAGTGTCAACTTTATATAGGCCAACTTGAGAGGGACATTTGCCTGTCTGGAGGACAGAAACCACATTTTATGTTAAAAATCCTAATCATGTGCTTTTGGGGTACAAGAGGTATTTTGAGAGAAATCTACTAGCCAGAAGGAAGGGTTGAGACAACAAGTTTCAGATGTTGAGTCTGTTTTGTAATTCATTACCTAGTACCATGTCATAAATATTGTTAAGGCACATAAAGAATTAAAATTAAACAAGACAATCATAACTGTAGAGATGGGTATAATGGGATCCTGAGTAGCAAATAAAGTCTGTTCCAGTCCTGTGACCGGTTATAGATATAAGATCTACATACATGTGTGGATTCTGTCTGGGCTTCACAGTGAAATAGGAAGTTAGATCACCTTCACCCATCCAGCAGAGGTGTCAAGGTCATACTGAGCTCCCAAAGGAGACAGAGCCTTATGGGTAGAATCTGAGTTGACTTGCTCCACTATTTCTCAGTGCTTAGAAGTCCATGCTAAGAGGCTTCCCATGATACTGTAGTTACAAGCAGGAGCTTATTCCTAGTGTTGGGGTCTGGGCCAGGTGTTCTTGACTTCTTACACAAAGGACTAAAATGAAAGGTTCACACAGATTTGTAAGAGGATCAAGATTAGTGTATTCACAGTAAAGCAGTAGTTCAGATCTGAGAGAGATACGTTGTGAAGAGTGTCCATGGGTCACATGATTGAGAATGTTCAAGGTCCCTGACCATTGTTTGGAACGTCCTTTGATGGGACCCAAGAGAAGAAGGAACCATCACTTCTCCTGGTTGGTTCTCTTTTTGATTAATTGATTAAGTTATGTATTTATTTTTCTTACTGTATTTGTCACAATGCATCTGGTTTTAATCATGCACACACCAATTATGCACGGGCATAAGAATGATAAATAGTGAACTCTCCTTAAAACTCCCTACAAGTTTACAAGAGGACACAGTGTTGCCTCAGAAAAGACAGACTTGGGTCGCAGAGGAACTTCTTATCTACTCCTTAGTTTCCTCACTTAAGAAGTAGAGACTCCATTACTTATATTGGAAGACTGTTAGACAATTACTTGAGATGATGTATATAAACCACTTAGGATAGTAGCTTGGAACACAATAAATTTCAACAGATGATACCCATTAATTTAATTGATTGCAAAATTGGGTGACCAAGGTTTGTGTTCATTAAGAATGAAGGCAGTGTCCTTTTTATTGCCCCCTTGGTCATTTTCAATTGATTGGTTCTGAAATGATCTCTTTCCTAAAGCCCTGGGACTGGCCAAAATCATCAATGACCATTGTCTGGCCTTACCCTTCACCCACTAGAATCTTTCCAAAGGTGCCACAAACCAAACCAGACACGCTGTGTGCAAGACTGCCTTTCATGATCGCTAATCCTAAAGGATATTTGATAAACAATTCTAACCTTTCAGAGAAACCATGTGAGCTAACTTTCTGTTAAGAAAAACAAGTGAGCCCACATATAAAAGGGAGTAAGGACAGTCAATAAAACAGAAAGACTGTAGATGGATCAGGCCGACACTTCTCAACTCAGAACTCAGTATAGAATCCTAGCTTTATTTTCTTTCTGCAACTGAGTAGAGTTCTATGCAGCCTATCCCACTCAATACTATTAAACATGCATATGCACCATCATTTTACATCCCCTCTTCTTCTATACAAATTAAGCCCTTAATTGACTGATAAGAGTGTCACCAAAGGGGCACCAGACAGAGCTAGAGGAAGGACGAAGCATCCAAGGAGAAGGGATATGAAACAAGATGTTGGTGAGCCCTCTCCTCACCCTACCATCAGTGACCCATGTATAGCCATCACCAAGACCCAGGCTAGAGTTCTCCCTGCCAGCAGGCATCATGCTCAGCTCAGCATCCTGCTCAGCATCCTGCCAGGCCGGGTAATTAGATGTCAGCTGGGGATCATTGTCCTTCATCTTTTTTTCCTCAAGTCCTACTTCTTCTCCAGGTATAGATGAACAGAAGAGAAGGGTTTCATGTTATCCTCACTGTTTTCCTCACATCTCTTTATCATTCATTAAACCAGTTTTGTTTTCTTTTTTTTTTTTTTTTTTGCTTTTTTAAATTATTAGATATTTTCTTTATTTGCAATCCAAATGATATCTCCTTTCCCGTTTTCCCCTTCAGGAAAAAAAAAAAAAAAAGCCTGTTCCCTCCTTCCTCATTAAACCATTTTTTTTATCCCCCACTGTCAAAGTTTCAGCTTAGGGTTATAGAACCGTTGACCATAGTATCAGCATAGCTGGAAGACGACAGTGTGTGATCAAGAAATACCTTCCATTGATGTGCTTTGTGTTTGCCTTTGTATACCTCCTTCTGCTTTGATACTACAGTGGAAAGATAACAATTTTGGAATGAAAAAGAACCCTCCCCTTACCCCTATAAATCCAGTTTATATTCACGAGGAATGGCCGGTCTTTACTGTGTGCTGGAGCATGGTCTACAGAGCTCCACTCTGCAGCTCCTGTCTTCTCTCTGTCCTCTAACACGCCCTTCCATCCTCCCAAATCCACACTTGATTACTGAGAACTGACTCTATGAGATGGTTTTGTGGGACTAAGTCCTTAATCTATGCAATCTGTGCAAACTCTGGGTAGCTGGGAGGAGGAATGCCTTGTATTACAGGATGCTAAGAGAGCGCCCTCAAATGGAGAACCGGGCTGTGTGATATTTCCACGGCTGCCTACATTCGGAGTCAGCACTACTGTGAATCACATCTGTTCAGTCTTGTATCTACCTTCTTTCAGAGCAAAACTAACAAAAGAAAAGAAAACAACAACAACAACAAAACACCAGAAAAAAAACTGCCTGACAGACTTTGTCCGGGGCTGAGAATGAACAGCACGGTTCTGGCGTTGGTGTAAGAATTCTTCCTCAGGATAAGGTTGGCATCTATGGCCAGCAGCTCAGACCCATAGCCCAGCCAGATACCCCAGTGATCATAGTGCCTCCTCCCCTGCTGAGTGCAGGAGCACTTACCCACTTGGGAAACCTGCATTACCTCAGAAGCCTTCTTACATCCCCTCACGTGCCTTCCTTCTTTACTGTGCCCTTCAGAAGTCACCTAAGGACCCTGGTATCACTCAGCTTCCAAGCAAAACTGGAACAGGAAATCACCACTCTTCCTTTCCCACAGATCCACAGCTGTTCCTGCTCCCTGGGTGGCGAGCCAGGCCTGCCACTTCAGGAGAGGAACAAACTTAGGTGCCACTGATTTCTGCCAGCAGGAGGACAGGATGTCTCTATCCCATTGAAGGACATGCCCAGATCCTTCCTGACCACGTGGTGAGCAAAAATCTGTTAGTGAAGTCTGCCACCTTGGCAGTCAATGTGCTGCAAGTTCATAGAGAGACCAAGAGCCAAGAAGCTAGAGTTAGAAAGTCGTGTGGCTGCAGGCAGACTGCAAGAGTCTGGCACTGGGAAGAACCCATGGGCAGGGGAGTTCAGCACCAGACAGGCTCTCATCATACCTTCTATGTGAAGAACACACAATAAAGCCCAAGATAGGCGTGAAGAATACCATAGGGGCTCAAGGGCCTCTCCTTGGCAACACAACTCCATTTCCTCTTGATGTACTTAGAAAATGCCTTTCAAGCCACCGCTGTATGCTGGGGGATGTTTAATTGCACGTTCCTTTGCCTTGCTGAAGGAATATAACTCTGTGTTGTGGTGGCTGTCCAAGGCAATGGTGCTAGCTCACAGGACTGTAGCTAAAAACAGGACCTGTGAGAACATTTTCCCTATATGGAAGGTAATTCCAACTTTCCCAAAGCATCTATTTATTAGTCTGAATTTTGAAGTTCTCAGGAATTGGGTTTTATGGGAAAGAATTCCAAAGATCAGAAGGTATTGAGAGATACCATATCTCATCATACCTGGGGCAATTATTCCATTTCTCTGATGAGTGTTTCTAAGCCCCTGTCAATTCTTCTGTTTTCAGCAGACATTTATAAGTTTGTTCCTTGAAGTGTGGCACATGTCCTGTGGCACATAGCATCATCTGGGAACTTCCAGAAAGCCAGGTTTCAGATGCCACCCTAGACACCCTGAATTGGAACATTCATTCTCAAAGGACCCCTGGGTGATTTCACACACAGTAAGTCCCATGAAGCAGTGTTTTAAGCCAACTTTATGGTAATTCACACACAGTGTTATGGTGTGGGAAGCCACACCTGCACCCCAGGGGGCGCCTGGCGCTCCGCCCCCTCCTCAGCTCCACTTAGTAGTAAACAAGACGTATATGGCCATGGCTTTAGCTTTGGCCACTCCTCCCTTTTGTGAGTCTATCCGCAGTGCCCACTGGCAGACAACGATTGGATAGCTGGAACCCAAGGGAGGGGCTCTAGGAAAGTAAGTTTGTAAGCAGCTAGAGAACGAGAGACAGAGAAGAACTATGTAGCAGCCAAAGAGCTGTGTAAAAGGCCTGAATAAACTGCAAAAGGAAGAGCTCGTGGTGGTGTCCTTCTTGCTGGTCGAGGGGGACGTCACATTATGGTATGAATACTCAAAGCTCCTCACAGGTATGTTTCAGGCGCCTAGTCCCCAACTGGTGACACTATTTTATGAGGTAGTGGATACTTTGGGAGGTGACTAGCTGGATGAAGCCCATCGTCAAAGAAAGAGAGCATGCTTCTAAACATATACACCCCATATCTTACCCCTTCCTCTATCCTGCTTCCTATGAGCCATGAGGTGAACAATCTTCACTGTCTTGATGATCTGTGTCCAACACTGGAGCCAAGTAGCCAGGGACTGGACCTCCTGAAACCATCAGATAAAATAAATCCAGCTTTAAGTTCTATATTTTCTCATAATAATTAGAAAGTATTATCACACATACTCTCTCTCTCTCTCTCTCTCTCTCTCACACACACACACACACACACACATGGAGAGAGGGGGGACAGAGACAGGGAGACAGAGAAAGAGACAGAGAGCCAAACTAGATAAACTTTATAGCAAACATGAGAAGATTGGTTTGTTACATTATGATACGTCCATGTTATGGGGCATAATGTATCATCATAGGAGTGATAATCTACATGAATACCTGGGGATGTGCTAGTAACAACCTGAGTGTTCTTTGCTAATAACTAACATTTTCAGAGAACACTAACTACACCCTGGACTCTACTCAGGTCTGTTCACGATTCCCTCTTTGAATCTCTATACTATCCACCACAAGGTGGATAGCACTGCCATTCCCATCGTGGTGAATGAGCTGAGGGAGGGTGAGTAATTTCATGCAATCTCAGAGCTAGAGCCTAAATAATTTGATTTCAGAGCCAGCGAGCCTAAGCACTGCTTTAGTCAAAAAAATAAAGCCAGTCACAGAATTGTGTCTTTGCTGTGACGGCAGCTCTGAGGATGCATTTTGAATAGTCTGCTATGGTGTCATATTATGTTATTGTAATAAAAATAATAACACAGCACACCCCAGACTGATGACAGTTTGATCCAGGACCAGCAGCATTTCTATCACCTTGCTTACATTTTCTTTCAATTTAAACAATGTTTATAATATAAAAATAATGCAGACCCATAGTAAAAAAAAAATCATATATATGAAAAGATGTAACGAAGAGTAGAGAGCCCCTCCCTGCCCCCACTTTTCCACTTTGCTGTAACCACTGTTAGCAGCTTCTTGGACATAAATACGCTCTGCGTTAAAAATAAGGAACACACAGAGGTACATGTATAATATAATATACATTACAGGCTTAGCTTGGATTCTGTGAAAGCTGTCTCGTGATTGGCTTCTGTTTTATTTATGATAAGTTGGAACACCCAGATTTTCTCACATGAAGTGTTATTAAGTTCTCATCTCCCCATCTTGTGCAGTTTTTTTTTTTCTCACCTAAATGTAGGGTATTTTATGTCTTCATATTGAGTTTCGCGTAGCTGGTTGTATTCTTGTATTTCACTGAATTGAATCTTTCTTTATTTTTAACTTCTGATTCAAGAGCACAGAGAGCCCTCTTTCTCAAGTTTAATAAACATGCTTTGGTTTTCTCGGCTTGGAGAGAGTAACTTAGCTTCAGCGTGGAAGGCAGAGGTGACTTCTAGAGGGTCAGTGTAAGCACGGTAAAGGAACACACCGGGATGTGAGCCTCTCAAGATCCTGAGCAAGAGTTAATTCTGCTAATTAAAAAAGAAAAACGAAAGCTGAAATGTTACAGATTGGACATTGTTTCTCTTTACTCCCTGCCTGAACTAGACTCTATCTATCCCTGTTTCTGCAAGGTGTGGCTATCTCTCATGCACCTCTGCTGTATGAAAATTCGCTTTGGCTGAATTGAGGAGATCCATTCAGCCCCATGAAGAACTATCCCTGTGATGTGAGCAGAGCAGACGCTTCAGATCCCAGGATCCTAAGACGCATTGGTGCTCATAGGAACTTAGTCTGAGAACAAGTGACTGCATCCAGAATCAATGGTCAGAACCCTGAGTGGGGAAAATAGATGTGAAATTGGGAGTATTTTATAGAATATTGATATAGTCATAACTAGGAAGAAAGGAAGGTCAGTCATTCGGCTGACTGGTGTGTCCAACAGCAGTTACCCCTGCCCTGCCCCTTCCAGTTGATTGGAACCCAGTCTCTTTGCTATGGGTCTCATCATTAGCTACAGTGCTCACCTGTCCCTTCCCTTCAATCATCTGCCTCATAGTGTTTTCTACACGATAGGTCGTAAAGCGGAAGCCGTGCTTTCTGACCCTAATACTCTTTCCTCCGAAAGTCCATGTTCTTCAGAGGAGGAAGAGCTCTAGCCTTCAGCTTAATTATGATTAATTCATGCTTCCCCAACTTCCTCTATGGAATGTACTAACCCCTAGTATCCAAGAATGTGTTCTCATTAGGAACCATGGTATTTTGCAGGGATAGTTAAGATCATAGAAGAGTAGGGTGGGCTTCTAACCGATAAGGACTGAAATCATTTGGCCGTGGAGAGGTTGGGATGCAGATACTGAAACACAGTGGGAATGGGAAGGCCAAGAACAGGGAGATGCTATAAGACAAAGAACACCAAAGAGTTCCACCAAGAGCTTTGAGTACCCATGGAAGACTATTCTCCCCCAAGCCTTAGAAGACATCCTGTAGTACTGGAGATCAAACCTCCACCTCCTACTCTTGGCTTCCAGAACGATGAGAAGCTTAATTGTTGTTCCACGAGTTCCATAGTTTGTGACTCTCGCTGCAGCAGCCCCAGAAGCTAATACTAGAGGCACAGGACAAAGGACCAAAGCTTCTACTCTTTTCAGGGCTCCTGATGAGCACTTCTGCTGGGACAGCTCAGGAAATCCTTCCCACAGGAACTGAGTCCTGCTTTTCCTCAGGCTGAATGAACAGCTGAGGTATTCTCTTCCAAATATTCTCTCCACACAGAAAGAGGCATTTCTCTCTAGAAAGTCTGCATCCACACCCGCTCATGCCTGTCATTCAGAGAACCTGATTCTAGCTCTGGGTCTATTCCACATTGCTTTCTGGTGTAATTCCTGTGATGACTTTCTGCAGTACTAATGGTGTGAGTCTTGCGTACCTTTCTGTAGTCAGTCGTGAGAGTTGCAGGCTGCACTGTCTTCCATTCTAAGTGTCTAAGTTCACACCTTATCCATCAGAAATGAGAGCTCACCCAGAAGTGGAATTATCTTCCAGCATACTGAGCCATGTCTTACCACACAAGTAATCAGAAAAGGCAGGCCGTGTGCAAATGCCTTCATAACACAAAACCATAGAGACTTGCAGGGCACAGTTCCTTTACTAAGATAGAAATTTCATTAAAATATAACATAAATGAAATTCAAGTCAGTATATTAGAAAGCTGGAGCTGGGAAGCTCTTCAAGATTACCTAGTTCTGCCTAGGAATGTAATTTAGTGGTAGAGTGCTAAGAGTGTGTGTGTGTGTGTGTGTGTGTGTGTGTGTGTGTGTGTACCATAGGTTTGATCTCTAGTACTACAAACTGTGTGTGGTGGTCCATGTCCCAGCACTTGGGAAATGGAGGCAGGAGATCAGACTTGAAGAGTATCCTCATCTACACAGTGGATTCCATGCAGTCTAAATACACGAGTCCCTATCTCAAAACAAAATAAAGCATGTGGCCTATGTCAGGCCTCCCTTTGACTTCTACCTGAGGTCAAAGAGAGGAAGTGTATTGGCCAAAATGAGTTGTTGTCAAGGCCAAGAACAGAATCCAGATTTTCTCTTTCAGCTTTGAACCACATTGGCCATATTTCTTTAGGTGTAGGGGTTGAGTGAGGGTTTATAACAATTCTAACTTATCTAATTACAGCTTCACTTTCTGATAGTTCCATGATCTTTGATTAAAATATATATAGCATCTTTTGTGTTATTACATAAAATTTACATTGTTATGAAATTTAACACTCTGCACTACAGAGGGTGGCTCCTAAATTGGAACCCTTAACACTAAGCATAGAAGATCCTCTTCCTTGGGTTAACCCACTATGATGGTTTGTATATGCTCGGCTCAGGGAGTGGTATGATTAGAAGGTGTGACCCTGTTGGAGTAGGTTTGTCACTGTGGATGTGGTCTTAAATACCCTCATCCTAGCTGCCTGGAAGCCAGTATTCTGCTAGCAGCCTTCAGATGAAGATGTAGAACTCTCAGCTCCTCCTGCACCATGCCTGCATAGACACTCCTGCCTTGATGATAATGGACTGGACCTCTGACCCAATAAGCCAGCCCCAATTAAATGTTGGCCTTATAAGAGTTGCCTTGATCATCATGTCTGTTCACAGCAGTAAAACCCTAAGACACCCACTCACTCATTGCTTTCTTGCCTTTAGCATTTCTAATGATACCACAATATCAGACACTTTTATTTTCTTATGTCCCAATCAAATAGTATTAAATTTAGTCTAAAAACCTTGCCCTTAATAAAATAATCAAATTTCTGTTTTATTACTCTCAACTGTAGACGTTAACTACTCCCATCAATATAGAGAGAAGAAATGAATATTTCTCTCTTGTATTTTCATACAATCAAATTGTATGAAATGTATTTCCTTACCCGGTACCTATAATTTATTTGCGTTAGTAATTATTCATATGCTGACTCAAAAATAAGTGAACAGCATTCAGTACGCTATAAATATGTAAATATTGAAAATTAGAGATCCTAATACGACGGAGCTTTTTTCACCTCAAAAATACACCTTCCCCTTTGTCATTCAGGAAGACTGCTCAGGAGTAAACCAGCTGCATGCCCTGTCTCCACTGTTCCCGCACGCTCACCTCATCTATGTTGTTGCATGAACGCAATTCATTTCTAATCTGCTTCTAACGATAAGGCTGTGTTTTTCTTGGGCAGTGTTCCATGTTTTTCCGAGACACTCTCAGCTCCTTATCAAGTCCGACTAATAGATAATCGTTAACTACCCTGCTCAGGCTGTTGACTGAACGAAACTCACCTTTCCCATGGAGAGAGCTGTGTGTGGAAATGTGCCATCCAATTTTTCCATAACTATCCTGTAGATGACTCTATGGCAGATCTCTTATTTTGAGAGTCTGTGTTTTCTTCTTTGCTTCTTTCTGGGGAAGAGAGGGGCATTGGGATATGCTCCTGGGCATTTCTGAGTGTAATGCACATTTTCTGGGTTCTCTTGGTGCCATCCTCACACTGACTGGCACTTTCCGTCAACAGAGACTTTCCAGATCAAACCAACCTAGCGTTTTCTCCCTTGTGCTCTAGAACCCATTGGTGAACTTGGGAAATCTAGGTCCATTTGATGCACGTTCTTTATTAGTCTCTGGGAAGTTTAGGACTTTTCCTTCTTCCTTGGAGTTCAGAAACCTCACTAAACGTTCTCTCGGTGAGGACTTTGTCCTCCATACCCAATGCCTTCAACAGGGCCTGTCAGCCAGCACTCTTCCTCAGTCCCATGCCCTTTCTTCTCCCTTTCTTCGTCATTTATTATTCTCACTCCATTTGCCTTTTCAGTGTTCCTTTTAACTCTCTCCTATGTATCAGACCCACTACACGTCCCTTCAAATCCTTAGCTTTCAATTTCAGTTTTAATTTTGCTTTATATTCAGAAACATAACATTATCAGAGGCCAGCTCTGGCTTCAGCCGTGTTCTTGTTATTCAAAATGCAATTGCGTTTTGTACTTCTGCAATTGTGTTTGATTACTAAGAACACCTTTTATTTTCTGATTGTGCTTTCTAAATTATCCAGTTCTTCTAAAGATACAATTTTCCATTCAATTGTTGTTGTGTGTACTAAGAAGAATTATTATTAGGTACATAATATCCTGAATTTGTCTTTTGCTTAATATTTTGCCTTGACAATTGTTATATCAAAACCCTGGGGTCACCCTAATTATTTTAATACTTATATTGTATTTTGTTTTCTATTTCACATATGTGCCATTTTTAACAAGCCCCTGCATAGCTGATAACTAGCTTTTAAGAAGAATTGGGTATTTATGAATAATACTCCAATAATTCTTCCTGTATGGATATTTTGTACGTATACATTAGTGTTTCAATAGGCCATATTTTCAGATATACAGTTGCTAGTTTAATAGTGTTAGGGTTTCTATTGTTGAGATAAAACAATCATGACCAAAAGCAACTTGGGTAAAAAATAATTTATTTCATCTTACCGTTTATAGTTCATCATCCAGGTAAGTCACGGTAGGAAAACAAGGCAAAACTTTGGAGGCAGGAACTAAAGCAGAGACCATAGTAGGGTGCTGCTTACTTACTTGCTCCTCATGGCTTGCTCGCTCTACTTTCCTATAGCACCAAGACCACCAGCCCAGAGGTGTCACTGCCCACAGTGATCTGGGCACTTCTACATCAATCGTCAGTAAAGAAAATTCACCACAGGGTTGCCTAAAGACCAATCTAATGAAAAAATCTGAATTGAGGTTCCCTCTTCCAAAATGAATCTTGTGTTAAGTTGACATAAAAATAGCTAGCAGAGAAGGGGTATGTGTGTGTGTGTGTGTGTGTGTGTGTGTGTGTGTGTGTGTGCGCGCGCGCGCGCATGCATGTGGGTGTGTGGGTGTGTTACGCATGTGGATATGCATTCTCAATTCTCTATCCACTGAATGTGTATCTATTTCTATTCCCCTAAAGAAAAGAAAGAGTTCCACATCTTTCCTGATTCCCCAATGAAGTAAACTATTGGACTCAGATCACATGATCAGTGAGAAATGGTGTCAGGGTAGCCCAATTTACATTTTTCTCATTATGATCATAATATTGATCAAAATTTTATATGTTTAGAAGTCCTTTGCAATTTACATTTATGTTAAGTAGTTACTCCTGGACCCCATTTCTACTAAGTTATTGATGTTTATAGAATTATTTTAGTGTTGAAGAAATTAATCCTTACTTCTAAAGTGAGGCGTTAAAGGCATTTATTTTCACTATTTATGAAATTTACCACCCTAAATTCTCAATAGACCTTCCAA
>JADRCC010575070.1:0-14146 GCA_019843855.1 Hylomyscus alleni | reverse complement strand
GCTTGTTGGATATCTTTCCTGTTATTAGACTTGCAAGACTGCAGACATTAAGTGCCATTTTCAGGATGCCCTATGGAGCAGACTCACTGTAAACGTGAGTTATTATTGTGGATGTTGACTTTGGGAATCTAGCATCTAACAGAGATGCTCAGGCTCTTCTACCAAACAATGACTCTGCTTCTACCTTAGTTAATTATTTGGAAGAAATTACTAGTCCACACCTAGGAATTGGATTGTTAGCACCTCTCTTTGGAGATGAAGGAAGATCTTTGTGATTTACTAGGAATTGTTCTAAATACTTAGCTTGTCAGTTATCCCCATTTATGCAAATGTTTGTTTACTCAATGATTTGTTTATGTCAGTGTGGAACTGTGAACATTTATGTGATGCTTTTGTTTATAATTTAACATGATTTTACTTACTTTGTTGCTCTAGCTAATAAAGTCCTCTACTAGAGGAGGGTTTTGGTACGGTTGGATATACTGGGCCTTTGGGAACTCTTTCATCTGGCTTCTGTGTCCCTTCTGTATATCCCTGACAGTATGAATTTGCTTGCTTTATAGGCATTTCTTCATTTTCTACTTATATTAAGATGCTCCAGGCTTATATCTTCGTCTATCTATCTTACCCCAGTCCTAAGTTCAATTATTTCTCTAAGGAGCCCTCCTTTCTCATTGGAAAAGTCAAGGTCTGATTTCCAGATGTGTTCATTCCTATTAGAACATCATTGCTTCTAGGCTCTTCTCAGCTGATAAAACAAGTGCGTGTGTGTATGTGAGTGTGTGTGTACAGATAAGCATACAGATGCCTATAATTATTCTCTGTGCAGGGGTCTACAACTAAATTAAGCTAAACATGAGCTCATATCATGCATTCAACTACAGTTCAGTAACAGAATCCTTCTTGACTAATCTGTAAAATCCCACTTTAATGAGAAGAAACCTGTCCCCTATTCATGTATTTAATTGTTTTATTACAGTGTAAGTGTGCACAACTGCTCAGCAGTATCCCATTGAAAGCAACGTTGTTAAACAGAGTACAGTTCTTAAAGTCAAGTCTTTTGTTCTTAGGCTGAGTTACTTAGATCAACACCATTTGCTCACCCCTTCAGTGAGGCCAACCTTATGCATTTGTGACATCTTTAGATATTTGGTCACGGAGTAACTTCTATCCCGAAATCTCTCAATTTTCCAATTGACATTTTTTTCTAAAAAAAAAAAAAAAAACCTTTCAGACAGTGTGTACCATATTTATTTTATGTATGGGATCTGATAAGTCTACAGCAGAAGGTCTCACAATATCAGACAAAATACTCTTACCAGCCAAAAATTTCCTCAATGTTACATATTGAACCCTGTATGCCTTCCCTGAATTCCAGGCGCTCTTTCTCTCAGAAGTGTGGGTTTCATATTCATTTGCTTCGTTGAGTGGTTTACTCTCTCTTTCCTTCCTACCATTGTGTAGAGCCATACCGTATGTTCATATGTCTGCTTGTTTATTCAAAAAAGAGTTTGAATGCTCTGGTTTGGAGTATATATAAATAAATGATACTGCGTCTTTATGTGCAAATGTTTATGTGTGCATAAATAAGTTTTAGAATCAGGTAGGAAGTTACCAGGAAGCATGCCTGCTTGTTGGATCATACAGTAAGAGTATGTTTGACTTCATAAGAAGTCTCTAATCTGCCTTCCTAAGTGTTTGCACCATTTTACATTGCTATCAAAATTATTGAATGCTCATCCATAAACGGAGATTCTTTATTAGCTTCTCTGAGACCCAAAAAGCATTGTTAAAGAGGGGGCAGAAACAACAGGAGCCAGAAGATGGAAAGGAGCACTATGGAATGTTGTCATTCAGATATGACTCGGAGACACAGCCATTGCAATCACGAATATCCAGAAGCTATACTTAGTTGTGCCTGTTCAAGGCTAGAAGCTTTGACACCTCATCATGGATGAGAGAGTAACTCATGATGCCCCAATCCTTTCAGTGGAGCTACTGACAGCTAATGATTGCATCAGGAAATGGAGACATTTTCTCCAATGGTATAGCCACTGGTGAGTTGCCTGGATTTCACCAAGTAGTCCCCATCCATGCAAATGCCAGCAACCCTAACTAAATTTACTGGATCAAAAAAAATTCATGAAGATTGGAGGGGAACTAGTCAAAAAGAAGAAAATTTTCAGAGCAAAAAGTAGAGGGTAAGAGACTTTGATGGGGGTGAATGTAATCACACTGCACAGTATAAATGTATCAAATGTCTCCAAAGATAAAGAGGAAAAACTTTTATTGTTTATTAAAAAAGAAAGTTATGCACAGACATTCCAGCTGCTCTGGTTGACCTTGAGAACCTAGTGGAGGTACTTAATCAGGAAGTATTCTCATCAGCTGTTCTGGGCAAGGTCACTCTGATAGCTGTATCATTGTGCCTCTCCATCTCCTCGTGTGAGTGACAGGGAACATCTTTCCTCCTGCTTACTTTCCACAACCGACTCCTCTTCAGTGAACTTCAGACCCTTGGCTCCTTTATTAATTGTACTGAATGTTTCCCTGTCTGAATTTTATGAGTCCTTCACAGACTTAGAACTCATCAAGTGTGTGCTTATAAATGTTTTTGCTAATATATGACTTGGTTTCATTCACCTAGACTATGTCTTTGGGGAGAAGTATTTTTTAATTTTAATAAATTTCAATCTATCAATATTATTAAGGATCATGCCTTTTATATATTCTATATAAATATATAAATACATTTATATTTATATATTTCTATATACAAATATATAAATGTATTTATATATTTATATAAAAAACCCTACATCATATATGTTTTATTGGTTTGAGATGTGTCATAATTTTGCACTTTATACTTCAGTGTATGGTTCATTTTTGGTATACTTTTTATGAAGGAGGAGGTGTTTCCTTCTTTTTGACATGTGCAGGTATAATTCTCCAGCCCCAACTGCTGTGAACGCTGTTGTGCATCAAGTGCCTAGTGCTTTTGTATCATTTCCAAGGAATGGTTGACTGCAACTATAGTCTATTTTTTCATATCACCAAATCTGTTGATTCCATTTAAAACTTGATTTGATGTTCTGTATATAAAAGCCTGAAGTTTTCAAGGCTATTTTTAAAACATTGTCATATTTTTGCTTGGTATTTTATGTTTACACTTTTATCTTATTTTGATTACTTCAATGTTGAATGTAAAGAAAATATTTAATGAACTGTCATCTGAGAATTTCAGAGTAGCCTGAATGCTATGTGTCTTAAAACTCCATCATTGCTACACGGATGCCAAATGTTATCCTTCTCACGTACAAAGTATGGGATGAATATTGGGTCCATCCCTCCATTACCTCTTTTCCTGGGGTGTTTTCTTCCTTGATGGTAGCAGCACACTATTTAATTACTATTCATTTGTAGTATGTCTTAGTATTTATTAGACCATTTTCCCTTCAGTATTGCTACTTTCCAATTTTTGTTAGATATTTTGAAGTGGTTATTTTTCCATATCATATCTCCTTTCTATGTCAACATATGTACTTAAAATTATGAAAAAAAGCTACTCCAATTTATCTATTTCAAAATAATGATTTTGTTTTCTAAGGACCAAATTAGATATCACACTAAGAGTAACTGTCTTCCATGTAATATTGAATTTTCCAGTCCAATAATACGATAGCCTGTGCATTATTAAAAACTTAATTTGGGTCTCCCAATAGTACTTTAAAGTTATTTTCACAATAATGCTATTCAGTAAGTATATTAAATGAAAATGATCTAATCATACCCATCACAAAGCTGAATTGTCAGCCTTGATAAAAATAAATAAATTCTCCTCCATCCACTGCCAACAGGAAATGTACTTTAAATATAAAGATACAAATATATCAAGAATAAAAGAATCAGAAACAATACAGAAGGTGTTCATGGATCGAGGGGGAGAAAGCAGGTCACGTAAAGAGGCCATCTCAGTGGTTAAGATCTCAATACATCCAGAGAACGTAAGTGCAAATATTTATTCCACAATAACAGCACCGAAAAGCTGAACAGAGCTGTAGGGGGAAAAGGTCTAAGTGAATCCATGCCTACCTGTGTTGACAATTTCTTATCTCTCCTTTTAATAATTGCAGAACAAACTGATGGAAAAATTATTAGAGATACAGAAGACTTGCACATCACCATAAACCACAGAAAACTCACAAAGTCCTTGTTGCATCCATGGGAAATTACTCCAAACATTTAAAGGAGGTCTGCAGCTGAGAGAAGGAATGCTATTTCCTTTCCCATTAGGATCAGAGACAAGGCAGACGAGGCACAAGAATACTCAACACTGCTTGACTGCCTTGCACTGGAGGTTCTGATCCAAAGAAATGCTGGGGAGAGGAGAGGAAAGGAAAGGAGAGGAAGGGAGAGGAGGGGAGAGGAGGGGAGGGGAAGGGAGGGGAGAAAAGAAAAGGGGAAGGGTAGGGAGGGGAGGGGAGAAGAGGAGGAAAAGAAGTAGAGGGAGAGGAAGAGAGAGGGGAAGAGAGGGGCAGCGAGGGGCAGAGATGAGAGGCACAGAGAGGAAATATTCAGATTAGAAAAGAAATAAGGGAACTGTCCATTACCACATGGGTGTCCATGAAGAAACCCCAAAGGATGTACAGAAATGCTACTAGAATTGCATAAATAAACTTAGAAATTCAATTTTAAAAAATGATTTTTGTATCTACTATAGAACACTTAAAAGTATAGATTAAAAGGCTCCACTTACTACAGCATCATAAACATGACAGGCTATGAAAACGCTTCCCAAGATTTGTATGCTGTGGTAATAAAACATTAATGAAAGCTATCAAGGAAGCCCTAAATAAATGCGGAGATACACCTGCAGATCTATAAATTCAATGTAACCCTATTGAAAATACCAGCAGGCCTTTTTAGAGATCAGAAAGCTATTATAAAATCTATGTGGAAAAGTAAGGGAATTAGCATGGCCTGGACATTTTTTTTTATAAGCTCATAAAGGGTGACTGATTCTAATTTTTGAGAAAAATGAAAGGCTGCACTAATTAAAGCAATGTAATATTTGTAAATGATTAGACATTCTGATAAATAGAACACAGTAGAAATACAGAAACAGATATGAACATTTATGATCAGTGACAGATCCATGGCATTCAGAAGAGAAATCTTGGGAAACTTTGATAGACTAGCTGTATATTCCCATGAAAAGCGAACAGATACTAGCTAAGCCAAGTCCAAGACAATATTTTATATTACATATAATGACTATTGTAGTTATCTATTAGCATGTGTTACGTATGAATAATAAGAAGAATCCTGGGCTGAATATAAAGACCAAAGCTAGAGGTAATTTTATCTTTGTTGAGGACAGGATACTTTTGGAGAAGACAAAAGGAACTAAAGTTATTTTAAAGATAACTTTAATCAGAACAAAACTTTTCACCTTTGAGTTTTAAGAAAATAAAAGAGAACCCATCACAGATGAAAATGTCTGCCAAGAATAACAGAGAGAAGGAAGTTATCTCCAAGCATAGGAGCCTTTCTTCACTGTTAGAAGCCTTTGGCTTGATGCAGTATTGCTTGCTTGGTTTTGTTTCTGTTGCCTCTGATTTTAGTGAGATGATAAAGAATTCTCACTAAAGTATTTATGGTTTCAAGTCTTGCTTAGGTCTTTTATATAATTGGTTTGATTTGAGTATATGATATGAGTCCATCATTTACGATGTGGATTTATAGTTTTCTTTTTCCCATTGTGTCTTCTTGGTAGTTATGTGAAAAAAAATTAATTGATAGTTCTATGATTTCCTTTGGCTTATATATCTATCTTTACTCTAATACCATGCCATTTTGGTTACCATTGCTTTAAAATACGACTTGAAACCTGAAAGTATACACCCCCAGTTTGGGTTGTTTTTCTGAAGATTATTTGGTGAATCCTGTCCTTTTATGACTCTCTGTAAATTTTAGAATTAATATTTCTGTTTTTATTTTTAAAAATAAGGGAATTTTGGAAGAGATTATGTCAAATCCTTATATTGCTTAAAGTAATATGGGCATCTTAATGGTACTAATTCTTCTAGCTCATGAGCATATGAAATTTTCTACTTCATTTATATCTTCCTCTACTGTTTTAATTAGCATCTTGGGGCTCGAAAGATGACTCCGCAGTTAAGAGCACTGACTGCTCTTCTAGGGTATGGAGTTCAATTCCCAGCAACCACATGGTGGTTCACAACCATCTGTAATGGGATCTGATGGTGTGTCTGAAGACAGTACAGTAGTCACATACATAAAATAAATAAATCTTAATTGGTATCTTATGATTACACTTATTCCTAAATTAATGTTATTACTATGATATCAATTAGTATAATCCTCCTGTGGTGTGACCTTCAATCCAATGGAGTTGTTGGTTAACCCAATGGACATTTCTGGTCACACCAGTTGTTGGCCATTATTGTAGCTCACAGGGTTGTCAGCAAGGTAAGACTGTGAAAGACTTTACCCCCTTAGTTAGTCAGTATCAACTTGATTTATCATGTCTCAGAACCAAAATGTATAAGGTCTTACCATCTAGTTCTGATAGGTAACCAAGATCAATGGCAATATGTATACTCCACTAGAGGTTCTTGACCAGTAAATTCAGTGGAGATAGATATTTTATACCTGGATTTTTACTCGGCAATCTATGGTTTCTGGAAAGGGTAATACATACATACGCACATGCACATGCACACACACACACACACACACACACACACACGAGAGAGAGAGAGAGAAAGAGAGAGAGAGAGAGAGAGAGAGAGAGAGAGAGAGAGAGAGAGAGAGAGAGAGAGAGACTTATACTATGGTAGGTTTCCATGTAGCTGTTTCAAACATCCTTAGTGTTAGTTCTCTCTCTTTCCCTCTGCCTCTCCTCTACCATACCCATTCTTCTTCCCACTTAAACTTCCATCCCCTTTTCTCATTCATGTCATCTATATTTACCTATTCCCAATCCTTTTTGAGCATTCAGAGTTTAGACACTTTCAGCAATGATAACAGATGCTGACAGAGATGGGATTTTTTTTTCTGGAAGAAAAGGATGACCACCTAGCCAGCTGATGAATGTGATTCAAGCAAAGCAAACATAATGATCAAAATGTATGTTCAACCAAGTGACACATTGCCCTTCACTTTGCTGTCTCTCAGTGAGAAGGTACTGGAAGGGGGTTAAAGGTCACATGATAGGAAATAAGTTTAGAGATAACTACTTCTATAGTACAATCTTAGTCAGCTATAACTCCTTAGCTGTGGGGATTTCATTGCAGATATTGTGGAAAGTCCCTAGTTCATCCTGTTGTGGTGTAAAATAAAGATATTTTCCTTGGAGCAGAGGCCTGATGGACCTCTCTTATCAGGTAACTTTTGCTAAAACCCACATCTTCACTTAGCACAAAAAGGATGGAGTTTTGTCATCAAAATGTACAGAAACCAGGAAGAATGACAGACCTTTAGCTGTTTGACTGGGGGCCTGGAGAACTGAGTTATCTAAATCTAGTTAAGGAAGAACTAAAGAGCTATTGTCACTGGGCAGTGGTGGTGCATGCCTTTAATCTCGGCACTTGGGAGGCAGAGGCAGGTAGATCTCTGAGTTCGAGGCCAGCCTGGTCTACAGAGTGAGTTCCAGGACAGCCAGGGGTACACAGAAAAACAAACAAACAAAAACAAAAGAGCTATTGTCTTTCTGGTCAACCCTGTTGCTCTCTGTCCATTGGAGAGACATACCATTCTGGTTTTGCTCTTTGTTTACAGTAGGCATTGAGTTATATAAGGAATATTTTCCTAAGCCAGAGAAACTCCCATGGAAAACCACAAATGAATCATTGATTAGGACCAAGAGTCTCATAGGCCTGGATTGTGTTCACAATAATGATGTACATGACCCAGTGCAGAATGAAAAATTGGTCCCCAAAAATCTAGACAAATGTTAGCTGTCAGCTAGCATTGCCACCCTGGAAAATTCCCTCAGTTTGTATGTGCAAATCAAAAAAAGATGTAGGAAGTATTAAGGTAGTAAATGAGGAATGATTATTCAGGTTAATGCAGATTCCTCCAAGGAGGCTAACACATCAAGCCCAAGCCTGCCAAAAGCCACAGACACCAGGGTCTGAGCTAGAAACCAATGTGATTATGGCTGCTGAGTCAGAGTTCAACCCAGTATGACATCAGGTTGGCTGAAAGCAATTTGAGTTCATGGGCCTGCGTTGAGAGCAACAGCTGTGCTGTTCACACTGGAAAGTGAAGTGTGCTTTGTCTACTGGTATGGGGGCAGCTTTCTCTAATCCCCTAGATTCCCCTACTCCCTCTTCCCAACCTTGGCTACTTTAACACAGTGATGATTCAAGACGGGTTCAAGGACTCCCTTGCATCTCATAAGCACTAAAGGCCATATGCACATGTCTGAGCATGCTAGAGAAGGCAGTGCTGGAGGCAGGTATCCAATTACTCATCCTGCTCCTTGCCTGGATTCAGCTACTGGGGAGTGAGCAAGGTTAAGAATGGTGTGAGAGGTTAGCATATTCTTGGGGTGGAATATTTTCGATCAATCAAATGTCCTGTTGTTGTGGCCTCCACTGCTGAATGTGTAAAAGAAACAAAAGAGCCCCTCATTTAATGAGTTATGTCCCAAGACTTTCAGTGGACATTCTCAGTCATGGACAGTGATGAATACTAACATGCCTACTTAGGGTATTTGCTAGTTATTTGAATGTCTTCTTTGGAAATATATCTAGTCATGTCTTCTGTTCATCTTCATTTGTACTATCTTGTTAAGTTCCTGTAGACCCTTATATATTCTGGATAATAAACATTCATCAGCTGAATTATGTATAATTCTTTTCTCCCAGATCATGAGTTCTCTCTATGGTCTGTTGATTGTTTACTTTGCTGAATAGAAACCGTTCAACTTGTTCTAATCTGAGTTATCCATCTTTGCCTATATTGCTTCTGTTTTGGAATGTCATTCAAAAGAAACATTGTGACTACTCTAATCATCTTGGTAGAAATGAAGACTTTCTAAAGAAACATTTGTGTCTCTCGATCTGACTATTAGACTATTCAAACAATGGACCCTAAAGAAATCTGAGTTTCCCAGAAATGCAGAGAGAAGGCAAAGGCCCCAGCCAGCGGGGGAACTCATCTCACCGAAAAAAGATTTCACACAGTTCTAACAACTTGTCAGATCACCTAAAAGGATGGCACTGAAACCCATAATGGTGGGTCAAAGGTGAGTATGTCCTCACCTTGACCTGAAGTACTTAACTCTGCACTTCCTTGGCTAGTTTTTTGTTTGTTTGTTTGGTTGGTTGGTTGTTTGGTGGTTGGTTGGTTTTGTTTTTTACCCTTTTACCTTCTCCGGTCACTTCAGGACCCCAAGAAGAACTTGAGGGGTTTGCTGAATCTTTTTTGTTCCTCTTCCCAATGTGGCCACAACAAGTAAATCTCTTTTATCTGCTTTTGACATTTAATTTGGCTTTTTTTATTGGCTTATTTGGCGTGGGTGGTAAAGACCTGACCAGATTGCTGGTGGTGGTCCCCAAGTCTGATAACAATACCACTTGCTCTAAAGTGTTTCCTCTTACATTTTCTTCTGGTAGATTTGTAATATATGCTCTTACATTTACATCTTTAAAGCATTTTCAGAAATGCACAGGCTGAGAAATGGGACTCCAGTTTTAATCTTCTGTATAAAAGTTTCCAGTTTCTCCAGGATCGTTTATAGAGAAAACTCTCCCAGTGTATGAATTGATGACTTCTAAAATAAATTGGTTGGCTCTGAGCATACGGATTCCTTACTAGGGTCTCTATTGCATTTCACTGGTTTATGCATTGGTTAACTACAGCTTTATAGTACTATGTTTTCCATATAAGCCAGATCTTGACACGACTCTCTTGTCACCTTGATGTCCAAACCCTTTACTGTATTGAAAATGATGTTAGAAAGTTGAATCCCAATGACTCTGCCTGTAGTGTGATCATGTTGCTGCAAGCAGGAAGCATCTGATAACTATGGTGCAGCTCGATCCCTCTTCCTCTACAAGTGGGTATCTGATTCTTGTGCCTTCTCTGTGGGCACTTTTTTGTGGTTGTTGTTGGCTTGGCTAGTTCAACTTCTGTATGATAGATTTTTGTCTTATTTTATTATGTTTTATTTTGTTATGTTTTGTTGTTATCTCTTACAGGCCTGTTGTTTTCTAATGAGACAGAAAGGGAGTTGAACTGGATGGGAAAGAAGGCGAGATAGAACCAGGAAGAGTAGGGGGAGGTGAACTGTATTTATATTATATTATATGAGAAAAGAGTCTATGTCTAATAAAAGAGAAAAAAATAAATAAAACCAAACCAAACCAAACAAAACAACAACCAAAAGACTTCCCTGGGCTTTGTGAGTAGTTTCTCCATGCTCAAGTGGATCACTCTTAAAACCCTCCTGAGCTTACACTTGTTTGTATATGTGACTGATCTAAGAAGTCTTGTTACTTCCTAGGATTGATGTCTTCATTTTGTAGGGAGTCAGCTTAAGACACAACACTAATAAGTAGTTGTAAAGTGGTTAACAAGTATCAATT
The DNA here is from genome assembly GCA_019843855.1 of Hylomyscus alleni. NCBI lineage: Eukaryota > Metazoa > Chordata > Mammalia > Rodentia > Muridae > Hylomyscus > Hylomyscus alleni. Next base: position 3,524 of record JADRCC010575070.1, on the reverse strand, counting down.
TTCAATTGAAAATACTATTATTTAAAGATTCAGCCAGGTTGGCTCCAACAACTGATTACATGTCAATGAATAATTGGCAGTTGTTCTCCTTCCAGAGAAAGTTTATCCCTCATTCTACCACTTGGGAAGAATGTGGTAAAGAACCGTTAAAGCAGTGACCCAAATAAGCTATAGTTCAGCAATTTCACCTTTAAATAGAACTAGAAGTGCGTACATGAATGAGCAAAAACACATGTATATCAAATGACATGCATAAGAATATTCAATTTTACAATTATTCACTGTAATCAAATAACTGGGACTAGCACAAGCTTAAGCTAACAATAAAGAAAATAAACAAATCGTACTGTATTCATACGAAGGAATATTATATGTTATTAAATGAGTAGATTACTATTATAAGAATATCAATGGATTTCAAAAATACAATTTGAGCAAAAAAAAAAATCAATCATGGAATAATGTACACGGTGTTATTCCATTGAATTGAAATTCAAAAGAATTCCAAACCGTCTGGAGGCACAGAGCTGGGGAGGAAGTTTGATGCCAGTGGCTTTCTGACTTTCTAATGGTGGCAGCTGCGAGTGTGACTTTGCTTTATGAAAATTCATCAAGCTGTCGAGGCGGCATTTGGATAAATTTCCCTGTATCTATTATACTTTAATCAAAAGTACTATGACAAGATTAGGACTCTTACTAATAAAATACTGTGAATGCTGAGGCAGAGCCATAAACAGGAAAGCTGGCCCTGCGTGGTAAAGAACCATGAATCCAATGTCAATTTCTAGCACGTTAGACTCTTCACTCGATCAAAAGCAAAACATGCCATGATTTCTGGAATTCACATTTGATTTCATGGATTATCTTTTTTTATACAAGTTTGGGAAAAGTAAAGAAACCATTTGCATTTATAATTCATGGTAAAACAGACAGACATTCCTTTATCTAAAACCTGCTTTACAGCAGCAGTCGATAGTATCATTTATTGTCAAGCAATAAAGGTACATTTAAATTTAAAGTATAAATATGTCTGTAAATGTTATTACTGATTTCTGAGTTCCAGGCCAGCCTGGTCTACAGAGTGAGTTCCAGGACAGCCAGGGCTGCAACAAAAAAAAGAAAGAAATTCTAGAAAACACGTTAAGAAAGGAAAATTAAATAAAAATTAATAAGTAGAAATTAATAGTGTTAATATTGGCTTGGTGGTACATTTTTTTTTATTCTCAGCACTCAGGAAACAGAGAGTGTGAGTTCAAGGTCAGCCTGGTCTGTATAACAAGTTACAGACCAATTAGGGCTATGTAGTGAAACTCTGTCTCAATAATGATTGAAGATGATAATGATGATGGTGGTAGTGCTGGTGGTGATGGTCAAAATAATAATCTCTCTTACAGTATGCTGTACTATATGCCTAAAATATAAATAAACAAACTAATTAAAGAACTATTTAGTAATAATACTACTTTTAAGCAAGTTGAATAATTATAAAACACATATTTCAAAACAACTGAAAAGAACAAAAAAAGCAAGAGCTGCAGAAATGTCTCAGTAGTTCACAGCAGGTACTCATCTTGCAGAGGACCTGAGTTCTTTTTCCAGATTCTACATCTGGTGGCTCCCAATCACTGGTAACACCAGCTTCAGGGCATTTGACACCTCTGGACTTCGCAGGTACCTATACTCCTGTGCATACATACACCCACCACAACACACACAATTTAAAATGAAATTTTAAATACTTTTTTAATGGTGAAAAGGAAGAATCTGATGAGCATACAAGTTACAGGGAGTTTAAGCAAGAAATAAATGGCCTTTGTAACAAAGCTGCAGCACTGTACAGGAGATTCTCAAAAAAAAAAAAAAAAAAAAAAAAAACCTGCTTGAAATAGAGAGAAACATCCTATTTCTAACTAGAAGATGGATCTGCTGTAGATGTCTATTCTCCATCACAGATTTAATGTTTATAGCTTTGCCATATGAATTTGGGAATTTCACAAATTTATCTCATAATGCACCTGGAAAAATATACAGGTGAAAATCATTATGAGAATCATGAAAGTGAATAAGGATAGATGAATCATGGTATACCTATTAAAATGTGCAATGAGGCTGCAATAATTAAGATAGTGCTGCCCTGGAATAGGAGCTGGCAGACTAATGAAGCTGCTCTGATGTCCACAAACACACACACACACACACACACACACACACACACACACACACACACATTGAATGTATGTCTGCTTTAAAGGTAGCAAATAAAAGTTAAATGGGGGAATAGGTAGGTTACCCACATCCTCCAGTCACAAACATTCTCCTGTTGTATTCAGTGAGAGCATCTAGCTTATCTGTGGTCGTATAAAATGGTTGTATTCTGCATTCCTCCTTATCTTTCTTTGCTCGCTCAGTTCCTTGGAATGAAAATCCAATCAGGTTTCAATACAGTCATCTTTTGTCAGTTGCACATAGCATTCCTTGATATACAGACACCATATTTTGCCAATTGCAGGCCCTGTCACCAGCAATGAGTACTCAGACTGTCCCAATTTCTTATCAGACATCCTCTGGGCCAGGAGATTTTAGAATATGTAAGATTCCTGCTTCCTCCCCATTCTTCTGTTCTTGTCTGGAACTTACAGCCTGCTCCTTGCCGGCGGATTCAAGTGAAAGGAGAAAGGTCCAGGGGTCCAGGTCTCGTGCTGTCTCTCTGAGGCTGAGCAACATGGATAGTGTAGATGGCCCAAATGAAACACACGAAGCTGGAAGTCTTGTCGAGATAGGAACTCAACTTTATGGCATCAGCCTCTTGCTTACATAAGTTCAGATCATAGGGATCTTTGGTGGGGCAAGATGATGTAGGAGGCAGGGAAGGGTGACAGAGGGTATGGAGTGACAGAGGCAGGGCCAAACAGGTCTTGCTGAGTCACCCCAATATGGAAGTGACTGAGACAGGTCTCAAAACTCGAGCCAGGCTTAGGCTCTCCCACAAGGCCCTAGAAACTCGAGCCAGGCTCCAGTTTGTCCTCAAGGCCCAAACCAGGGCCGATATGGGGCCCAACAACTTCCACCCTCTCTTAGCCATGAGTTTTACCTCTTCTGGGATGAGTTCTTTTACCCTTGGCAGAGATACACCCTTCCATCTCACGTGGGCTCAGATACACAGCTGATGAGATACTCATTGTTGTGTAGCCTTGTGCATTCCAGCTGTGACATCTCCCTGGTCTCTCTGGCTAAACTAGGTCAGCGTCTATCTGCACATCAAATACTATTCAGTTACAACATTTCTCAGTAAGTTGGACAATTGTTAAAAAGAAATTAAGAAGTACAGTAAAAACGAGGAGCCCTAGCACTATAATAAAATGTAAATTACAGAGATCCTTCTCAGTGAGGAGCAAGGTATGCTTCAGAAAACCATGCATTTTAAGATCGATTTTCATCAAGATTAGAATTAAAATTTTACCACCTGCATTCCTAAACCTCAGCTTCCACACTTAGACAATGCTAATATTGATGCCTAGTGCATC
>JADRCC010575069.1:0-22153 GCA_019843855.1 Hylomyscus alleni | reverse complement strand
CCTCTGCTATCACTGTTTGGAGTTCCACAAAAACATCAAGCTGCTCAACTGTAACAGTATCCAGGCCTAGGTCAGTCACATGCAAGCTCCCTGGTTGTCAGTTTAGTCTCTGTGAGCCCCCATGACCCCAGGTTAGTTGATTATGTGAGTCTATTGTAGTGTTCTTAACCCTTCTGACTCCTAAAATCCTTCCTCCCCTTCTTCCACAGGATTACCTTATCTGCACCTAATATTTGACTGCACCAGTAACATGTCTGCACCTGTTTCCATCAGTGCTGGGAAAAAGCCTCTCTGATGACAATTGGACCAGGTGCCAATCTAAGCATAGCAGAATATCATTAAGAATCATTTCATTTACTTTTATTTTCCAGGCATGTTTGATTCTATCCTAGGTCTCTGGGCTATACAGCCTCTGGATTCTGCCTCTCCAGGTAATGTCAGGGGTGGGCTTACTCTTGTCATGTCTCAAGCTGGATCCGTTATTTGTTGTTCATTCCCACAATTTCTGTTCAATTCCCACCTTTACCCCAGCACATCTTGTAAACAGGACAAATTGTAGGTCAAAGATTTTGTGGCTGAGTTGCTATCCCAATCCCTCTTCGGGAAATAGTAACTAATCACAGGAGATGGTCAGTTCAAGCTCCATATCCCCCATTGCTAGGACTCTTAATAAGGGGTCCCCTCAGATTCCAGGGAGTTTTCATTCCACTAGATTTCTAGCTCATCCCTGAGTTGTCTCTCCCAGTACTCTCTCCCTCCATCCTCCACATGCCTGATCCTCCTGTTCCCATCTCCGCCCATCACCTCCACATGTGATGTCTATTCTAATTCCCCTTCCCAGAAAGATTCATGAATTCCTCCCATTGAGCCCTCCTTGTTACTTATCTTATCTAGGACTGTGGAGTGCAGCATGGTTATCCTATGCTTCGCAGCTAATATCTACCTATAAGTGAGTACCTGCCATGTTTGCTTTTCTGGGTCTGGGTTACATCACTCAGGATGACATTTTCTAATTCCACTTGTTTGCTTAAAAATTTCATGATGGCATTGTTTTAAACAGTTGAGTAATATTCCATGGTGTAAATGTACCACATTTTCTTTATCCATTCCACTTGAGAGACATCTAGATTGCTTCCAGTTTCTGGCTATTATAAATAAATCTGCTATGAACATAGTTGAACAGGTGTCCTTGAAGTATAATGGAGCATTCTTTGGGTATTTGCCCAGGAGTGGTATAGCTGAGTCTTGAGGTAGGCCAATTCCCAATTTTCTGAGAAACTACCATATTGATTTCCAAAGTGATTGTACAAATTTACACTCCCACCAGCAATGAAAGAGTGTTCATCTTGCTCAACATCCTCACCAGCATTAGCTATCTCTTATGTTTTCCATCTTAGCCATTCTGATAGGTGTAAAGATGTTTCTTTCCACAAAACTGATAGCAAGATGCCATTGCTGAAGACAATACCTACACAACAAATGAAGAAGTTCAGCCTTTGCCTACATAGAACCTTCACCCCTGTGTTCCAGCATCTTTAGTACAGGAACATACTCTGCACACTCTCAAAAAAGAAATCTAAACCCCAAACCAGCCACAGACTCTTTATCTACAATGGTGTAATGGCTGCAAGATATGCTAGTACAATGGTCACACAAAACTTGTGGGAGTAACCAACCATTGTCTGATTTGACTTAAAGCCCACTCCATGAAAAGAGAAGGATTCGGTTTTGGTTGCTTGCTTGATTTTGTGAGTGAGTGAGTGTGTGTGTGTGTGTGTGTGTGTGTGTGTGTTTTCTGGAATGATTGATAAGCTACTCATCATTTGTAAGTACACTTTATAAAGAACTAAGATCCCTCCCTAAGTACTCCAAAATACAAATTAAATGTATTATGTTAAAATTTGTAAGAAATACTTGGGATTTTTAGAGATTATTCTTAGAGAAAGGAAAGAGATGCATTATAAGAAACTGAGCGAGCAGGTCATGTATATTTTACTGTACACTCAAACAGGCTAGTTTGCTATTTACATAGAGATATGAGTTAAATCTCATGTATTTTCCACTAATAATCAGTACCATTGCCAGGAAATAGCAGTCTAATGTTGAGATGAGACTTGGACAGAAGAACATAATTTGGTAGCATGGACCATTTTAGGAGTTTATGAAGGCTAAGAAATAAAATGTAAGAAAAACTGCAGGCCAACATAATCTTAAACAGTTTTCTAAATAATCAGTAGGAACTTAAAAATGATTTTAATACAGGGCCACGGCAGTTAAACTCTGACCTGAGAGGTGTTCTTGTTCATCTGTGTTTATTAGAAAACTCTCAAAGGAAGAAAGAAGGGAGAACTGGTAGAAGGTGAGCTTACAGATAAGGTGCCTCTGAGTGTGGAAGAAGGAAGAAGGCATGTCTATACACAGGAGTGAGCAGGGCAGAATTGGGTTGTACTCTTCAAGGCAATTCAGTGCTGCCCTTAAGCCTTAAAATGAATTGTTCTTAAAGATAATAAGAAATGGTATCTTGCAAGTCCACCAGTAATTGAGGCATGTTCCTCTTTCTTCACATCCTCACCAGCATCTGCTCTCACCAGAGTTTTTCATCTTAGCCATTCTGATTGGTGTGAGATGGAATCTCAGGGTTGTTTTGATTTCCATTTCCCTGATGACTAAGGATGTTGAACATTTCTTTAGATGCTTCTCAGACATTCCAGTTTCCTCAATTGAGAATTCTTTGTTTAGCTCTGTTCCCCATTTTTTAATAGGATTATTTGGTTTTCTGGCTTCTAACTTCTTGAGTTCTTTGTATATATTGGATATTAGTCCTCTATCCGATGTAGGATTGGTAATGATCTTTTCCCAATCTGTTGGTTGCCGTTTTGTCCTGTTGACAGAGTCCTTTGCCTTACAAAGCTTTGCAATCTTATGAGGTCCCATTTGTTGATTCTTGGTTTTAGAGGATAAACCATTGGTGTTCTGCTCAGGAAATTCTCCCCTGTGCCCATGTGTTTGAGGCTTTTCCCCACTTTCTCTTCTATTAGATTCAGTGTATCTCGTTTTATGTGGAGGTCCTTGATCGACTTGAACTAGAGCTATGTACAGAGAGATAAGCATGAATCAATTTGCATTCTTCTACATGCTGACCACCAGTTGAATCAACACCATTTGTTGAAAATGCTGCCTTTTTTCCCACTGGATAGTTTTAGCTTCTTTGTCAAAGATCAAGTGATCATAGGTTTGTGGTTTCATTCCTGGGTATTTAATTCTATTCCATTGATCTACCTGTCTATCTCTGTACCAATACCATGATTACAAGCTGGTACAAACACTCTGGAAATCAGTCTTGTCGTTCCTCATGAAATTGGACATAGTACTACTTGAGTACCCAGCTATGCCACTCCTGGGCATATATCCAGAAGATGCTCCAACATGTAATAAAGACACATGCTCCACTATGTTCATAGCAGCCATATTTATAATAACCAGAACCTGGAAACAACCCAGATGTCCCTCAACAGAGGAATGAATACAGAAAATGTGATACATTTACACAATGGAGTACCACTTAGCTATTAAAAGCAATGACTTCACAAAATTCAAATAGATGGATCTAGAAAATATCTTTTTTTAAGGTTTATTTATTTATTATATGTAAGTACACTGTAGCTGTTTTTCAGACATCCCAGAAGAGAACATTAGATCTCATTACAGATGGTTGTGAGCCACCATGTGGTTGTTGGGATTTGAACTCAGGACCTTTGGAAGATCAGTCAGTGCTCTTAACTGGTGAGCCATCTCTCCAGCCCCAAGAAAATATCTTGAGTGAGGTAACTCAGTCACAAAAGAACAAATATGGTACGTACTTACTGATAAGTGGATATTAGGCCGAGAGTGTGGAATACACACGATGAAACTCACAGACCACATGAAGCTCAAGAGGAAAGAAGACCAAAATGTGGATTCTTCAGTCCTACTTAGAAGGAGAAGGTATATAATCAAGGGAAATAGAGAGTTGGAGGGACTTGGGAAGAAGAAAGGAGGGGAGGGGAAAAAGAGAAGCAGAATCAAGTATGAAAGGAGATGTACAGAGGGTCAGGAAATTGAACAGAGGTGTGTAGCAATGGGGAATGGGGAACTGGAGGTAGCAACTTTAAAGTCCCAGATGCCAGGAAAGCAAGAGCCTCCCAGGATTACACAGGGATGGCATTAGTTGAAATACCCAACAAAGGAGAGAAATTACCTATCAAAACCATATCCAGAGGCTAGTCATGGCCCCCTGGTTGAGGGATGGGTCCACTCACCCATCTCCAAAATTTTAACCCAGAATTGCTGCTGTCTAAAGGAAATACAGGGACAAAGAGTGGAGCATAGACTGAAGGAAAGGCCATTCAGAGACTTCCTGAGATTGGGATCCATCCCACATGCAGACACCAAACCCAGATGCTATTGTTGATGCCAAGAAGTGTTTGCCGACAGGAGCCTGATAGGGCTATCTCCTGAGAGTAAGAGGCTCTGCCGGATCCTGACCAGTCCAGATGCGAATGCTCACAGCCAATCGTAGGACTGAGCACAGCGACCCCAATGGAGGAGTTAGGAGAAGGACTGAAGGAGCTGAAGGGGCCTTACCTGGCATCATTGGGAGGGGAGGCCCTTGGTCCTGTGAAGGCTTGATGCCCCAGTGTAGGGGAATGCTAGGGCATCAAGGTGTGATTAGGTGAGTGGGTGGGTCGGGAAGCACCCTCATAGAAGCAGGGTAATGGGGGATGCGATAGAGTTTGGAGAGGAGAAACTGGGAAAGGGGATGACATTTGAAATGTAAACAAATAAAATATCCAATTTTAAAAAAGAATGATATCTTACAACAACTTAACAAAATACATTGGGATTCATGAACTAGGCCCCGTTTTAAATAAATCGTATATTCCTGCTTGTCTCCAGTTGTTTACTGAAGAGTGCACTGAATTAGGTCACTAATGAGCTTTACCAAGTGCAGCTCCTCTTTATTAGAAGCAGCCATGAAGATTCCTTCTGTGAAAAGTAACCATGTCCTTCAGCATGTTCCTTGTTGGATGTTGTGCTGTATTAAATTGCAGAGATTACATCATCTCCCAGAAGGTGGCAGGCCCCTCATCCTTCCAGCTGGCATGAAGACACCAAAAATGCTCTCAGATAGGCCTGGCATTAATCAGTAGCCAGTTCTATCATTTCACTTATGCCACAATTCTTGGCTTCTAAAACATGAACTTAATTTACCCTTCTTCCAAGTACCAGCCTGATATTACCTAAGACTGAGCCAAACAGGTTCTAATTACAAGAGTTGTTAATGCCTTGAAAGAAAAACCCTTCAAAAGCTCAGGTTTTTCTAACATCAGACTACAATAGGCCTTGGAGTTATTTTAGACTAAGCCTCTTTATTTAGGTGAAAATCAGAAAATCATTTGTCCAAAGCCACGCACTTCATTAATGGCAAAGGAAAGGCCAAGTCTTAGCGTTCTGTTTCACGGGTTTTTATAATTATGTGCTAAAACCAATACAGATGAACTCAAGGGGGAGAGTTCTGGTCCAAACTTGGGCAAACAGAATCACCAAAGGATTTTCAAACTAAAATTCCAAGACCTCACTCCAAAATAATTTGATCAGTGGTTAATAGAACTGAGTTCTTTTTTTTTTTTTTAAGTTTCCAGGCCATTATTATGTGGAAGCAGTTCAAAAAATCACTATTTCCATACATTCTTCTTCCCTGATATGTTCTTGGTATATTTCTATTCTCCTAGGTCTAATTATTAATAGAAATCACTCTAAGTTTTCCTGATATGCATGACAAATAACATCCAATCTTTAATTTGTCTGACTTACAGGCATTGGAATAAAAGCCATGATAACAAACAAAGTTTTCCAAAAGCATTTTAAAAATTATAGTATAATCATAGTGTTAAAAGTGTTAATCTACTTTATTCTGGAACTATCCCCTTATGGATGAGATATTTCCGTTTCCATTTCCATACTGGCTTTGGCTTTCTGAGCTTAAAAAAATGATATAGGTCAAATCATAAAAGACTTTGCAAGCTCCTTTTGCTGTGACCTGCCTAAACACAGCTTTGTGAGTTCCCTCTTTTCCAGGTCAAAGATAGATAGATAGATAGATAGATGGATAGATAGATAGATAGATAGATAGATAGATAGATAGATAGATAGATAGATAGATACTGGCTACAAAAACAATGAGGAGCAGAGGACTGGTGAGATGGTTCAGTAGGTAAGAGTATTTGCCCCAAACCCAACAACCTGAATTCAGTCACCAAAATACATACATACAGCAGGAGGAAAGAACAGACCCCCACAACCCCACAACATGTCTTCTGACCTCCACACATGCCTCTCCAAGTAAACAAATAAACACAACAAAAAATGCAAAGGTGTACAGAAAAGTGCCCCTCTGTAAAAAAAAAATCCTGAAAACATGTAATAGAAGAATTTTCATGTTTTTATGAAAACTTCATTTTATTTGTTGCTGCTCCTAGTAAGTTAGAACATTTTCAGCTACATGGAACACGAAGACAATTCAAATAGGAGGTAAAATATCAGTATGCAAATTTATGGAAGTATGGTAAAAAGGAATGGTACCAATATTAAGTATAAATAATGACCATCAAGGTCCTTCCACAGGTGTCAATCATTTGCCATCTAAGGATATGCCTTGTTCTCTCTTATAAACAGAATCTAGATACACCTCATGGAGGACAGTTGCCAGTGACCTGGATTCATATCCTTCCACTCAGGAGGCCATAGAAACAAGAGACAAATTTCCACTCTATTCCAACAGAAATGCCATAAGAAGACTAATTTACTAGGTGATATCGTTCAACTAGCTTTGAACCAATGTGATTGAGGCCCTTAGGAGTCAGTGAAAAGAAAAACAAACAAACAAAAACAAAAACAAAAACTATGTCCTTGAATGGACGTGAACTTTCACTGCATCCCTTTTACTTAACTTAGTAAGCTTTCCCAGAGACTCTGCTGAACAAAAAAATTATTATGTAGTTTAGTCCTTGCCAGAATATTACATTACCTTAGTGGCTTTCCTTTCCTCCACATCCAGGTCATCTTTAGACTCCTACCTTAGGGTTTTTTGAAATAACCAGTGAAATTATGTGTTTACATAAATGGGGGACAAAAAAATCATATAAAGACCCCATTTTACTACACTCCCTGCATGTTATTTTGAATAGGAGTTCAGCTGAAACTACCAACCTAATTAAAAGCGGCTTTCCTGAAGAAGTCTCCATTTCCCTGTTGACTTGATCAGACTACCACCATACCCATTTAAGTTTAAGGAATAAAGGGTGATGAGTTTGTGGAAATGCATGCTTCTAATGTCTAAGACTCTTACTTCTATTTGTCAATATTGGGAAATATGTATATTTACTATATTAAATTTTATATATTTATAAATGTATAACATATTTAATACATATGTTTAGCATATAAATTCATCGTATATTATTATATATTAAGTATACACATATATATTTAAATTTCCATCATCTTCTGTGCTTCTTCACCAACATCTTATAATATATACATATACATATGTATATGCAAATACACATATATATATACAGGTATACATATACACACACATATATACATATATATGCATATATATATATATATATATATATAATATGATGTTGGCAATTTAAAATGGTATCTATCCCACAGTTATGAGCCATCCCCACGAACTCTTAAAAAGATGTTTTCAATTCAGTAGGCTAGTAGAAGAAACATCACAATGTATGTGAGGGAAAACTCAGTTCTTCCTAAATTGAGTAATGCTAGGTGAAAATGTAAAAACTTAATGCATTCTCCCAAATCTACAGACAAGCATTGAGAGTGGCCTGTTTCCCTGTGAGCACTGCAGCAGCTCCCCTGGGCAGCTGCGGCTGGAAGCATGGTGACCCACCAATGAGACAGATAGTCCTTCACTCTAACCAGAGTCTGAACACAGATGGAGGAACATAAAATTACACAGGAAGTATAGAAAAGAATGAAACCCAGACTTAAGATATCCTAACCCTTCCTTGACCCCGAACGAACAAAAACTTTGCAAAGAATACATTAATGCTCTATATTGGAGTATCAAGTGGAAATCAAGGATTTGTGGATTAGTTGGGGCCTAAAGAAAACAGGCCAAAGAAAAGCAGCCATGAGATGTGCAAGTTAATGCTCTTTCTGATCCATTTCAGAGTTTATTTCTTAGCTGTTTGTCTCCAAGTTGGGACCACATTCAAATGTGAAAGACACGCTGAGTGAACACAGCTGGTGAGCATTTTAATACCAAGAGTCCAAAAGCATGAAGCACAATTCCATGAGCTCCCTCAAGTGTAGTCTCTAGTTACTATCAAATGTTTTAATATATTAATTCCACCAAAGAATGTACTTATGGTACTTTGTGAACGTGAATGAAACTATCATTGCTTTACACAAGGGGACAAAAAGAGAGGAGTAAAGAAGGCCTCTTTACCAGAACTGGGCAAATTGTAAGGGAGATTAAGAATCAACCTAAGGGGGGATATTGACTGGACAGCGAGTTTACAACATCAAGGAAGAGACTGTTTTTCAGAACTCATTTCTGGGTTTCAGGTCCAAAATGTCAATCTTCAGGTCAATCTTTTCCCAAGTTTTAAATATTCTTACATTTTGCACACTGCCTTACACATTACCAGGCCTTGTTGACTTAACGCTACTGGATCGAGGACCTACACAGGAATCTTAACCTTACACAGTGCACAGCTCATGTAACAGTGAGAACCTGGAAGCTTTCCTTTGGATAGCGAGAATATTTATTTTCACTTCCTCTACTCAGTATCCTATTAGTTGAACTAACCAGTTAGTTGTTAAGGAAGGGAATAACAATAACAAGGTTGAATCTGATGAATTACATTAAAACGAAAATCAAAATGCTATCTGTGCCTGCAAGACATTTCAGTAAGAAAGGGTGCCTTGAGCAAATCCTGATGATGTGAGTTCAAGCTATGGCATCCTCTGACTTTATACATCTACACACATACACATAACACACTAACAAACACACTATTTTCTTTAAATGTCACCAGGCTACCCTAGCAGCACCAGGCCCTAACAGTTAAGAGATAATGGGATCCCAAGCCTCTCATGTAAACCTCTGCTTTCAGCCAACATTAGGCTCTAACAAGTACTCAGTTCCCAGAGTCCTGCCTCATGTACACTTCTGCACTTAACCTGGCGAGGCCCATGTGAAATCTTTAGATATCCTATACCACTGCAACTTCTGTACAGCTCTGTTGCATCCTTGCTGATGAAGCCAGAACACAGCTTTGCTGCTGTGTATGCTCCTTGACTAAAGAAAGAAATAAATACAATTCACTAACACCAGGGGCACAAACTTGACACTCTTTGAACACTAGCTCGTGAAGATAGAGGTTTGGGCATGGCCAACCCCCACTACATACTCCCCAACTCCTTGTAAATCCTGGCTCGTGAGATGAGAGTTAGGACAAAACCTGATAAATAGACTTCTGAAATTGAACACAGGTCAGGAAATAAGGCCAAATCGGACTTCATAAAGTCAGAATGATTATGCACAGCAATCAAGTGAAGAGGCAGCCTGTAGACTGGAAGAAAATCTCTGAGATCTAGAAACCTAAACCTATTCCCTTCAAGTCGTGTAACTCAGAAAACCACAAGCCCACATAATACAACTCTCCCTCATGAGAAGCACTCAAGTCTTTGGTGTGTAGTGCCACTTTTCTATGTTACTCTGTCTAAATAATTAATAATCCTACTAACTTTAATTCACCCTTACTTGTCCTGAAATTCTTTTCTGTGGTGAACCAAAATATCTAGCTTCTCTCAGGTGGGGGTATTTCAATGGGAAAGGATTCCTCAGGCTACTAGGCACAGCGCTGGACTGATTCGCTGCCATCAGTGACATTTTCTTAGGTGATCTATCTGGATATATCACTCATGTGTGTTTCCTGACTGACACATACTTCCATGGCCTTCTTCCTCAGATTTGTGGATCTTTTCTTGCTATATTTTTTTTGTTTTCTTTTCAAAAACCCACCTTTGTTTTAAATTCTTAATTATCATTATCTTATTTTATATGCACAGGTGTTTTGCCTGAATGGATGTCTGGGTTCCATGTGCATACCTGATAATCATGGAGGCAGAAAATAGCATTAAATCCCTGGAATTGTAGTTCAGAAAGCTGTGAACCATCATGTGGGTGCTGGGAATCAAAGCCCAGTCCTCTGAAAAAGTCACTCCTACTAATTCTTAATCATGTCTTCTCTCTAAGGATACTAAGACTTCCCCCTTACTCTCCCTCACTCATTTGTGAAGCTTGAAGTCTTGTGGGTAAGAGACCTGGCCACTCTCTCACATGTACTGCTCTGCGATCTTGTGCTTGAAACTTGAAAGTTTTCCATTGCTTAGACTCCCTGACTCTCATTACTACTTCTGAAATTAAATTAAATGATATCCTGGGGAAGGGACCTCCAAAACCTTCCAATCTAAATCAGCAAACTTAAACATCATGGCTTCTTATTGAGTTAGCCACTCTTTGTTTCTAAGTATATCTTTAAAACCACATGCAGTGTTGCATCTCAAAACAAGTCTCAAAGAATGCCTGTGTCCATGTTTCCATTTTTGCTGCAATGATAAACATCATGATCAAAAACAAGTTGGGGAGGAAAGGATTTAGTTCATCTTACAGGTTACAGTTCATTATCAAAGGGACGTCGGGGCAATAACTTAAGGCTGGTGGATTTCATGTGATGGTTAGTTTTTAACTGTCAATCTGACACAACCAAGAATTACCTGAAGTTTCAGAGACTAACTATGGAGCAGAGACTGAAAGAAGGGCACTCCAGCCTGATATAGCTGTCTCCTGAGAGGCTCTGACAGTACCTGACTAATACAGAAGTAGAGGCTTACAGCCATCCATTGAACTGAGTATAGGGTCCCCAATGAAGGAGTTAGAGAAAGAACCAATGGAAGTTGAAGGGTTTGCAGCCTCTTGGGATGAACAACAATATGGACTGACCAATGCCCTCAGAGCTGCCAGGGACTCAACCACCAACCAAGGACTATACAAGGTTGGACTGATTGTTCTGGCAGCATGTGTATAGCAGAGGATTGCAAAGTTGGTCATCAATGGGAGGAGAGGCCCTTGTCCCTGTGAAGGTTCTGTGTTCCAGTGTAGGGGAATGACAGGGCTGATAAGTGGGAGAGGGTGGGGTGGCAGGCATGGGGAGGGGGAAGGCAACAGGGGTTTGTTCTTGTTGTCTTTGATTGTTCATTAAAAAGAAAAATATGAATTAATTAATTAAAAAAAGAAGAAAGTAGACAAAAAAAAGAATTACCTGAGAAAAGAGTCTTAATTAGGAATTTTCAATACCAGGTTGTTCTATGTGTATAACTGTGTTGGACTGCCTTTTTATTGTCAATTGAGGGGGAAACTCAGCCCAGTATTCAGCCCCAGACTATAATCTCAGGGTCCTGAACTGTTTAGGAAAAGAGAAAAACAAGCAAAATGGATGTATTTATGTCTCTCTTCTCTTGGCTGTAGATGTATTATGACTAGCTGTCTGTTGAAGTTCCTGGCTTAACTCCTTATAGTGATAGACTATAGCCTGAAATTGTAAGCCAAAGAAAACCTTCCTCCCATTAAGATGCTTTTTGTCAGGATATTTTATCACAGCCACAGAAATATAAGCTAAAACAAGTCCTGAATTAACCCAAGAAATTTATAAAGTGACGCCCTTTCTACTCCCAGGAATAAGTCATTCATCAGTCTGTGCTGTGAGGGTGCTGCCAGACAGATGGGGCTGGTTATATGTCTACCCAGGTGCAGAGTGATCCTCCATTTTAAAAAATGGACTCTAATGTTACTTGTAAAATGGAGTACTCCCATTCCAGGATAGGGTGGGAGGGAGTAGTGCTGGGGAAATTGGAGAAGGCCTGGGTGTTGACATGGTTAAAATATACTCTATGCTTAAATGAAATTCTCAGAGAACGAATAAAAATAAGAAACAATTGGAATCCCTCAGGGCAATGTGCAGTCTGAAAGCAAACCACTGTTTCGCACAGCATCAAATAGCTTAAGGAAGAGAACAGCTCAACCTCAGCTTTAGAAAGCCACTTCTGTGACCTCTGAGAGGAGTCACAAAGCTTAACCCTCAAACATAGCAGTGCATACACTGAACCATCTTTTCATATTCAGGACTATGCTACTTTCTTATGAGTGAAAGGCATCATAATTGTTAATGAGGATGAGAAATGATTACTTTACCTGCAGAGAAATATTCATGTTTGGCAACTGACCTCAGTTAACTATTCCCTTCAATATTGCAAGGCAGTTGATATAGAAAGCTCATCAATCATACCTTGCTGTTTTCAAAGATAGCATAGCATATTAATTGATCAGTGACTGTAACCAAATCTCAGTATATAATTCTAGTTCATTGTTGCCAGTTAATTGTGTTTTCTTAGCATTATTTCTCTTGTAGAGTAGTAAAATGCAACCTTTAGAATAAGACATCATCTTACTCACTATATCAGAAAAAAAAATTGCTGAAATGGAGGATTAAAGAAGTCCCTCAAATCCAACCCGCTAAATGGAAGTTAAATCTTTGTAACAAACTTTGCTCAGGATAGTCACAAACCATGATTTGAAAAACAGAAATGAAATACTTGCATAGGCTATAGTCCATTTGTCAGAACATTTCCACATGCTATAATGTGCCCCTTTTGCTTAATAAAAGATATTTACATATGTTTGGCAGAAGTAAATTCTATATCAATATGTTCTTTTTTCTTCTGTATTTTCCCTTCTTCCTTTCCAAGAAGACAGCAGGCTCTTTTTAATATCTTTCCCTCAGTTTGGTAGCCATTGCCAGACCTGCCCACAGAAAAGCCATAAATATACTTAAATGGGAAACTCAGATAAGGAACTCTTCCCAAACTACCAAAGCAATAATTTTAAGTTCTGGAATGCAAATTTTTGGTGTGGTTCACATGGCTTCCTAGAAAAGAGGAAATATTCTTCTATGGCAATATATTATTCTGTTGCTGATGTAATTAGAAATGTAAAAGACAGTGAGTCTGCCTCCAATGTAGTAGATAGTTTCCTCTCCAGATGTTTCCAACATCCTGAGGTTAGAGATGCTTCTATCAGACAGAAGGGATGTAGGGAAAGTTTGACCTACTTACTTTTATCTGTGTCTTCTTGTATTTATTCTTCACTTTAGAACATAGTTACCAGTAAACAGTCAAACAGTTCTTAACCGTTCTCAGGCATGAACTAGCCTCTATTATCTGGTGCCTAAGTTTTGAGATATTTGCAGGACCAGGAAAAATACATCCTGTTCAAAAGGTCCTGCTGTTCCCTATCTTTGGGGAAAGTCAATGCTCATCTGATATTATGATGCTAATTGTCTTTAAATGTCTTTAAGAGTACATATGTGAGTCTGTGTCTGTTTTGGGGAGCAGAACATGAACAAAAAGGGAAAGAATTCTATAAAACTGTTTGCACCACTCCTGACAAAGCCTTGGGGATTTACAAAAGGAAGGTGTTCTACAGGTAGCATCAAAACAGAGAACTGCTGAGTTTTAAGAGTTTATGTTTGCTAGTGCCATGAGCAGCAACTGAAATAGATTAGAAGTTGGGATTTGTTGCAGTTTCCAAGCATCACATGCACTCTCGATTCCTATGTAATCCCAGGCAGATAAAGCATTGCCATCAGGGTTAATATTGCATTTGTCATCTCAGAATAGAGAAATCAGACTAAAGCTTAAATAAATTTAAAGAAAATTAAGTACTAGATTATTTCTTAGAGATCCTATGTGGTTTAATATTTACTACATATAAGTTTATAATTTATCTTTCAAATTGAAAAAAAATTATCAAAATAATTTTTCAAACACATACACTTCCAATGGCACACAGAGGCATATATATAAAATTTTCCATGATATCAAACTCAGTATGATATTCCTCTGTGATTGTTACCAATATCATCCTTTCTTTTATTTCTTTCTATGGAAGAGAATCTTTGTGAATTTGTCTTAAATGTACATAATCCACCTGTCCTTCATGTCCATCTTTTTCACCTACCAAGAACTACTGATAGCAGCTTCACTACCCCCACTGTCCTAATCCTTGGCAGCGGTTGCTGTTCCCTCCTTCATATATGCTTATCTTCCCTGATTTAAAACCTTAAATACTTACCCAGTAACTTGAAAAGATTTAGACTTTTTTTGCATTAAGTTTAGTAATCAAATGAAGGAAACATAATATATATATATAATATATGTATAATGGTTGTATGATATAAACATATACAATATATTATACATTATACATATAATACATATATTATCCATATAATAATATAATATAATAATAATAATATAACAATGAACATATATATATACATATGCATATCATGTGTATTATATATTTCATTTTAATAGTAAACAGGAGAACAAGGTATTTTCATCATGAAAGAGAGACAAAAATGCCTGTATGCAAAGGAAAAGGGGTAACAGAGCAAGAAGAACTGAATATTTGAAAAGAAAAAGGATGAAGAGCTAATATATGGGAAGCAAGAGCAAATGACATTAGGGTGCTTTGGGAAAGAGGAGGCATTTAAAATTAGAATAAGGAAAATTATCAAACAGAAATTTTGATTCAATATAAGAAGAAATTGTTGTCTGGTATAACACTTTATCCCACTCTTTCCATTAGAGTAGAAGACACTGTCACTGATTGTGAATGAGGCTAGGGTAGAGTGATCTGGGATGACTTGAAATAGCTGATCTAGGATGTTCTTAGGAAGTAATAATATTACTTCTTAATGCAACACTTAAAACCGTAGTAAAGACATTATGCTGTAATAGTTGTTCTCCTTTGTTCCCATGGTTTATTTCAGTTCTCATCATGTGCTTCCACCTCCTTCAGTGGTCCTGCTTTCAGGACTTTTCTTCTGCCTGCACTAGAGTCCATATATCTTGGTCTACCCACTGCTACCTCTGGGCCCTTTTCCCTCTTCCTTTCCTTTACTGACCACGAAGTCTTGCTGTATCGACTGATTCTTTGAGTGTATGAGAACTGCTTTCTCATTTTCTTGCCATGACTCACATTCAATTTTACACCTTTGTTTTCTCCCACATTCACCCCTAAACCTGTAATTTACCTTTTGTTTGTTTGCTTGCTTGTTTTTCTTCCTCTCTCAATCTCTATTTGGTTGAGAAATGTTACTACTCCAATCATTTCCTTTCATCTTCCATTCACATTCCCTAAAAGAGGAGCATATCAGACCACTCAGCTACTCAAGTGCCCCGTTTTATATTTCTGAATATAGACCAGCTCTTCTCCTCCCCTCATTCTTCCTACAGTAAAAGGGAGTTTGTATACCTCTCTTTTCCAGAGACTACCACTGGAAATAAGAATCATAAGACTGGCAGAGTGGTAGTCTGGTGATTTGTGGGAAGCCGCCTATCATTAAAATGGCGTTGATGAGCGAAACAGCCTCTCGCCACTAGATGGGGCTGACTTCCCGTTTCCGGGCCGCCCCAAGATGGCGCTGGTTTCTACTGCGCATGTGCTTGCCCATAACCAATCACTGCACCTATGCAAATGAAGTGCCTTTGGTGCACCAATCCCAGCCGCCTCGAGCCCTATATAAGCAGGGCTTCTTCGGGGCTCTGGGTCTTTCGTGAGCAAGAAACCAAGAAGAGCTGTAACACAATAAAGCTACGCTGGAAGAATTCCTCGAGTGAAGCGTCGTCCTTGACCGCGGCAGTGATTAATATTGATTGCCGATTTAAGGGAGCCTAGAATCCGCTGGGAGATGGGCTTCTGGGCATTATCTAGATAGTATTATCTGGATAATGATAAATCAAAGTGGGAAGACCTGCCTACTGTGGGTAGCTGCCACGGACTGGGTTGCTTCAGGGACCGCTTGTTCTGTGGAATGATAAAAGTTCTGGCTACAGGAGATGGCTACATCAAGGTCAGTGAGAACAAGCAGCCAGGTGCAAAGCAGAGGAACAGTGGTGTCCTTCTTCATGGGCTATTTTGGTAGCCCCAAGATAAATTCTCTGGGTCTGTCTAAGGCAAGTAGCTGAAGGTCGTATACTAGCATTCCTTGACTGTAACATAGATAATTAGTGACGGAAGCCCTGCAACTTCTCTCTGGTAGTAAAACAATTCTGCATTGTGTGAGACTGCTCTGACAATAAGTGTCAGAACTGCTATCTCTAAGTCTTGAGACACCCTGTCTGGTAAGACAGCTTCTTTATAAAGATTCCAAGCTAATTACAGCTAGGAAATCAATTAGGATTATTGAAACACTGTGGAGGCCAGGAAATAATGTTTGATCTCAGTATTAGCTAATAACGAAATATTTCTTAGGGCACCTTTATCCCTGAATAAAGAAAGCATGCAGATATCTCCACAGACTTTAGCAGAGATCAATCTGGAACACATCTGAGCTAGGAGATGTCAGTGACTGACTACCTCAGGAGACTGACCGGAGCATATGCCTCAGGTCTATGATCAGGTTTTTAGGCCTGTCATTCAGACACAACTGAAGTAGATGAGTTCTGTGTGATAGGTGGCATCATTCCTTGTCTGGAATCTTGGACTGTATAAGGAGAGGAGAGAGCTGAAGAAGCAGCATGAACTATTGTTCTAACTGCAGATGTCATGTGACCAGATGTTTCATGCCCCTGCTGAACTGTATCTGGAACTGTGAGGTGAAATAAGGCCCCTCCTTCTTTACATTGTTTTAGTTATAGTATTCTATCACAACAACAGGAAAAGAAAATGGATCAGGTACACACTTGTCATACTAGCACTCAGAGGGTGAAGCAGAAGAATCACAATTCCAAGTCGGCCTGAGCTAACTAACAATGCCCTGCCAAAGGGAGGAAAAATGGACATTTTTAAAACTACTCTACTTTTTTCGCTCATAGGCAGAACTCAATACTTGATTGACAACTAAGTGACTTCTTCAGTCTCAGGGGGCACGTCTTCTTTGAGATTTATTTGGTTTATTTAAATTATTTTATTTATCTACATCCCAGTCCTGCTCCCCTTCAGTCTCCCTACCTCTGCCCACAGTTTCTCATCTCATTCCTCTTCCCTCTTGACTCCAAGAGGTTGCTCCCCACCACCACCAGGCCTCCCCCTTCCCTAGGATTTAAAGTTTCTCATGCACATCTTCTCCCACTGAGGTTAAACCAAGCAGATCTCTGTTACATATGTGCCAAGGACCTTGGACCAGCCCATGTACAGCTCCTGGTTGGTGGCTCAGTCTTTGGGAGCTCCCTCTGGTCTGGGTTAGTTCAGACTGCTGGTCTTCCTATGGGCTTGCTCTCCCTTTCAGCTTCTTCAATCCTTCCCCTAATTCAACCATGGAGGTCCCGACTTCAGTCCAATGGTTGAGTATAAATATCTACATCTGTCTCAGTCAGCTGCAGGTAGTGCCTCTCAGAAGACAGTAATGCCAGGCTCCTGTCTGTAAGTACATCATAGGATCAATAATAGTGTCAGGCCTTTGCGCCCCCCACCCCTCCCATGAGATGGATCCCAAGTTGGGCCCCTCATTGGACCTCCTTTCCTTCACTCTTTTCTTCATTTTTGTCCCTGCAGTTCTTTTAGATAAGAACAATTCTAAGTCACAGATTTTGAATATCTGGACATATTGGATAAGTTCACCCCCAATGAGACCTAAGAGTCTCTCACCTCCTTGGTCTCTGGTACTTACTAGAGGGTCTCCCCAACTTCCACCTCTGGAGGCTGCTTATTTCCACTAATTCTCTTAGTTCTCTGAGCTTCTCTCCCCTCACCCCTGCATCTAATCCTGTTTCACTTTTCTCATCCCTGTCCTGTCTCCCACCTAGGTCCTTCCCACCATTTGCCTCCTATGATTATTTCCTTCTCCATTCTAAGTGGGATGGAAGCCTCCTCACTCAGACTTTTCTGCTTTTACACTTCTTAAGCTTGTATCCTAAGGATTCTGTACCATGCATGTCATTGGTGGTCTCAGTTACTTCACTTAGGATGATATTTTCCAGTTCCATTGACTTGCCTGCAAAATTCATGGTGTCCTCATTATTAATAGCTGAATAGTATTCCATTGTATAAAAGTACCACAAATTTTAGTATCCATTCTTCCATTAAGTGACATCTGAGTTGTTTCCAGCTTCTAGCTATTATAAATGAGGCTGCTATGAACATGATGGAGCATGTGTCCTTGTGATATGGTAGAGTGTTTTTTGAGTATATGCCCAAGAATGGTATAGCTGGGTCTTCAGGTAGAACTATTTCCAATTTTCTGAGGAACCACCAAATTGATTTTCCAGAGTGGTTGTACCAGTTTGCAATCCCACCAGCAGTAAAGGAGCATTCCTCTTTCTCCACAACCTCTCCAGCATGTGATTATACTTGAGTTTTTGATCTTAGCCATTCTGATTGGTGTGAGTTAGAATCTCAGGGTCGTTTTCCATTGCATTTCTCTGATGACAAAGGTCTTTGAACATGTATTTAACTGTTTCTCTGCCATTCAAGATTCTTCTGTTGTGAATTCTCTGCTTAGCTCTGTACCCTAGTTTTTGATTGGGTTATTTGGTTTTTGGAGATGATCTTCTTGAGTTCTCTATATATTTTATATATTGGCCCTCTGTCACTGTCTCTAATTTAATTTCTGCTTAAATGACCTGTCCATTGGTGAGAGTGGGGTATTGAAGTCTCTCACTAGTATTATGTGGGGTTCAGTGTGTGTTTTGAGCCTTAGTAAAGTTTCTTTTATGAGTAAGGGTACCCTTGTGTTTGGGGCATACATGTTCAGAATTGAGACTTCCTTTTGGTGGATTTTTCCTTTGATGAATATGAAGTGTTCTTCTCCATCTAATTTGATAACTTTTAGTTGAAAGTCTATTTTATTGAATATTAGAATGGCAAATCCAGCTTGTTTTTTTTGGTACAATTTGCTTGAACAACTTTTTTATAGCCTTTTCCTCTGAGGTAGTATCTGTCTTTGTCATTGAGGTGTGTTTATTGCATACAGCAAAATGTTGGATCCTGTTTACACATCCAGTCTGTTAGCCTGTGGCTTTTTAAGGGGGGTATATCCATTGATGTTGAAAGATTAAAGATAGATGGTTGTTAGTTTCTGTTATTTTTTGTTGCTGGATATGATGTTATGTGAGTATGATTCTCCTCTTTTTGGTTTGTTGTGAAATGTTTAGTTTCTTGTGGTTTTCTTGGGTGTAATTACCTTCCTTGTGCTGGAGATTTCATTCAAGTATCCTCTGTAGGGCTGGATTAGAAGAAAGATGTTTAAATCTGGTTTTGTCATGAAATATCTTGTTTTCTCCATCTATAATTATTGAAAGTTTTGCTGGGTTATCCTGGTCTGGCATTTGTGTTCTCTTGGGGTCTGGAAGACATTTGTCCAGAATCTTCTGGCTTTTAGATTCTCTGTTGAGAAGTCTGGTGTAATTCTGAAAAGTCTGCCTTCATATGTTACTTGATCTTTTCCCCCTTAATATTCATTCTTTGTTATATATATTTAGTGTTTTGATTATTATATGATGAGAGGACTTTCTTTTCTGGTCAAATTAATTTGATGTTCTATAGACTTCTTGTACATTTATGACCATCTCTTTCTTTAGGTTAGGGAAGTTGTCTTTATGATTTTGTTGAAGATATTTTCTGGCCCTTTTCTCCAACCTCTTCTATTCCTGTTATTTTTAGGTTTGATCTTTTCATTGTGTCTTAAATTTCCTGGATATTTTGGTTTAGGAACTTTTTACACTGTATTTTCTTTGACTGATAGGTTAATATTTTCTATGGTATCATCTGTGCCTGACATGCTCTCTTCTAATTCTTGTATTCTATTGGTGATGCTTGATTCTATAGTTCATGATTTCTTTCCTATGCTGTCCATCTCCAGGGTTGCCTCCCACTGTGTTTTCTTTGTTTCTATTTTAATTCTTACTATTTGGACCATTATGTTCAATTCCTTTGCCTGCTTGATTGTATTTTCCTTTATTTCTTTAAGGGATTTATTTGTTTTTCTTTTTTCATTAAGGGCTTATACTTGTTTGCAGTTGCTTTCCTGTATTTCTTTAAGGGAGTTCTTTATATTCTCCTTAAAGATCTCTATCATTTTAATGAGATGGGATTTTAGGTCATTATCTTGCTTTTCAGGTGTGTTACATTATCCAGGGCTTGCTGTG
Organism: Hylomyscus alleni; assembly: GCA_019843855.1. Lineage (NCBI taxonomy): Eukaryota > Metazoa > Chordata > Mammalia > Rodentia > Muridae > Hylomyscus > Hylomyscus alleni. Next base: position 1,864 of record JADRCC010575069.1, on the reverse strand, counting down.
GTGGGAAAACTGTGTTCTGATGGTGCCAAATTGCATTGGGTTATATCACTTATGATCTTGCGTTTGCATCTGGCCATCTGATTCTCTCTGTGTTATCTGGCCTGGGTGTCTCTGACTGGAACCAGTCTCCTTTGAGCCAGGTAAAACTCTTTGACCTGAGTTAGAGCTGGTGTCCTTGGAGGCAAGCAGTGTTGTCTGTGGTTAGGGTGGACCTCCTTTATTTCTGGTTAGAGAAAACCTCCAGTGTTCCTGGTTATTACAGATCTTCTGTGCCCTGGGTTTCTGCAGACCCAGACTCAAAGGCCATAGTGTTTGTGCAGTGTCAGGAGCAGAGGAAGGTGGAGCTGATTCATGGTGCACAGGTCCCATGTCAGCTGGGCTGTGTGGGTGCCCTAGCTGGCATGGTAGTCTTACCTGTGTCTTGGTTACTGCAGACCTCATGGGAGGTAAGCAGGTTGTAGCATTCGGGGGGTGAGGGGAGGGTATAGGTCCACTGATCTCAAGGCTTATTTTTTATTTTATTTTGTGTGTGTGTGTGTGTGTGTGTGTGTGTGTGTGTGTGTGCGTGCGTGCGTGCCTGTAGAGATCAGAAGAGAACATCAGACTCTCTGGAGCTAGAGTTCCAGGTACTTGAAAGCTTCCTGACATGCTAGGAACTGAATTCAAGTCCTCAGAAAGCACAGGAAGTAGTCTTAACTAATGAGTCATCTCTCCAGCCCCAAGACTATTTTAATCAGAAACATTTCATCCCTCAAATATGTCATGTTATCTCCCTCTCATGTTTCCTGAGACAATTTTTTTCTTTTGCTTTTATACAGCCAGCAGTTTTTGCACTCAGCTTTCCTATCCCAAAGACAAAGAGTAATCTCTACCCTATCCTTGGTTAACTAAATATATTGCTTCATCTTTTTGGTAGCACACTATAATTCCCTCACCCTTGAAACAAGAGGAGAAAAATATAAACCCAAACTCAAACCAATTTGTGTTTGTGGTTTCTGGACTAAAAGCTTCTTTCTCCACGGATATGAGACAAACTAAAGATGGCATGGAATTCTCTGCAAAGTCCCTATAGCAAAGATGAAATAATATTCTCAATTTCTAAATGGTATGCAATTACTCTGGCTAGTATCATGTGGCAGAGTCATTTTGTGTCAGTTAAAAACTTCCACTATTCTTTTCTTAGGAGATTTGCTTTCGGGAACTTTAGCCACTAATGAAGAAATCAATGGAAAAGGTCAGATGTCACTCCAAAGTGAAGCATCCAACTGAGCAAAGCTTCCTAGTTTGCTTACTAGGGCCACAGATATGTTAGGAAAGCCTCCAGAGCAGACAATATAGTATGAATATAGCATGGTCTTGGATAAGTTATTATTCAGTAATAGATAAATCAGCAAGAATTCCATAGGCACACCCAGACACCACTTGTATACAATTAGGTGAACTTCATTGTTCTTCATGTATCACCATTTTTTAACATTTTTTTTATTTATGTATATATGTGTATGTCTATACATGTATATGCCATGTGTGGGTGGGTGCCTGTGGAGACCAGAAGAGGGAATCTGATCTCCTGGAGTTAACAGACACTTATGATTTTCTTGATGTGGCTACTGGGAAATGACCACTGGTCTTCTGGAAAAACAAGTTCTCTTCACCCTTGAGCCTTCTCCATAGGCCCTGTATTATCATTTCTTTGCATACAGATAAGGTATATAAAAGTATATAAAGATATACTTTATATAAAGTATAAAAAGTATAGTTTATATAAAGTAGATAAAGTATGGAGTCAGTATATAAAATTAAGATTTTAGGTTTAAGAATCAGACTGTACAACCCCCTCCCTCAACATACACACACACACACA
>JADRCC010575068.1:0-13546 GCA_019843855.1 Hylomyscus alleni | reverse complement strand
GGCAGCAGTAGCCCAGCAGTCTCTCATACCTGACTACCACTGTAAATTCCAGAGATTGACCCCTGAGTAGCTCAAGGGCTGAGCAGAACTGAGCAGCAAGACGGCAGCTTTGAAAACTGAACTGAAGTGGGAACCGGAAGCTATAGATGGATGGAGTTTACAACAGGAACCTTAGTCAGTCATCTACTAAAACAAAAACCTCAGCCGTCTCCAGAGGATGCTTACAAGACCTGGGCCATCCATGATTCAACATGTTCCGACATAATAATCCACAATGACTCAGCGTATTAAGAAGGAGTGAAACCTGAACCATCTCTCCAGAAAAGATAATCTACAGAGGCAAACTGTGATGACCGGGCATTGGGTTTGTTGTTAACAAGAAGGTCAAATTCAATCATGCAAACAACAAAATTCAGTATCTAGGGGCACATCCTAGTGACCGTGGAAGCTGTCCACCATTATAGTCCTCCACAGACGGTAAAGTATGTGCTGCTGCAGCATCTGTGTGGCAAGGTGGGAGAGAAGTGTATTTAATCCAGATGGTAAAAAGTGGGAAAGGAAACAAAACCATCAACCAGCCTGTCTTTGCAAGGTTGACTGCAAATGGTGGTTACTTTGTCATTTTACAGTAAAACATACACACACACACACACACACACCACACACACACAGAGGCACACTACTAAAGGCATTAGAACCTCAGGACTTGGAGTTGCAAGCATTTACAAGAGGCCCAAAGTCGGTCCTGGGAACTCAGCTCCTATCTGCTGCCAAGACCAGCAAGTGGTCTTAGGCTCTGAACTATCTTTAGCAACTTCATTTTAAATTTTGTAATGCTTCTTGGGTTTTTTGCATATATATATATGGATATGGCATATAGGTCATCAATACCAACCCTTTTTCCCCCCATTCTTTAACCTCAAAGTGAAAAAAAAATCAGGGAATAAATCAAGAATAACTAGTTTGTCCAAAGCGATACTTGGTCTTCAAGCCCAGAAACGTTGATCTTGCCATTGATGTAGTCAACTGTGTTGATTCAGGTTCTGTTCCCCGTGCATTCTTCCTAAGACAAGTGCTTTGAAAAGTGCTTGTCCAAATGTCTTGGGAAACAAAGAGCAGTGCTTTCATCACTCAACGCTTACTCAGTCGTACCTCAGAGGGTCTCTTATCTACCTTGGGAATACCATTCCAGACATTCTCGGGGCTCACTGTCTCCTCCACGCCATTTGAAAGGTTCAAAACCTACAAGAGGAAAGAAAACACCTGATAAAAACAAAACACAACACAAACACAAACACAAACAAAACCAGGCAAGATTTACAAACTGCAGGTTACTGATGTGTCCTGGGAATCTTTACAGTGACAAAGTAAAAATTATTGCACCAGAGGTTGGGGGATCTAGCTCCTCTGGCTGAGTGTTTGTCTAGCATGCACAGCCCTAGACTTAACCCCCAAGGGTGGTAACGCATGCCAGTCATCCCAGCACATGGGAGATCAAACAGGAGGCTCACATGTTCAAGGGAACTTTGGACTAAATATAAAGCTTTGAGACCAGCCTGGACTACGATGGGACATTGTCTCAAAAGAAAAAAAAAAGGTTATATTAAATGTTACCCTGTATTTTAAACTCAGTACTACAAAAATGTACACTGCTTTCCCAAAAGGTCTGCTGCTCTATGGCCCAAAATTCAGATAGATCACAGGTATACAACTCTTTCTTGGGGGTAGAGTTTGTAGCCATAGGGTAAATCTACACAGTAATATTAGACAGCATTTCTCAGAAGAAGACATGGCTAAAGGAAATCACTAATGAGAATTTGGAATTGATTATGTAGTGAGCCACGGCATGCTCGCCTTTAATCCCAGCACTGGGAAGGAAAGGCAGGCAGATCCCCAAGTTCAAGGTCAGTCAGGGCTACACAGAAAAACCCTATTTCAAAAACCAACAGCGAATCGAAAACCCTGTGATAGATGGGATGGAACACAGGTGAAATGTGACTGCTTTATTACATACACCAAAATAAACGCATACATATACATATGCAGACTTAGGCAGTTTGATGTTTAAAATATAGTACAAAATATTAAGAAATGACGTGTAAGGCAGGAGAGTACAAACATTCAGCTGAATGCTGCCTGCATATGAATGACGACATTAATTTACATTCTACACAGTAGCTCTCCCATCTTAAGATTTGCTTACATATTTGTATGTGTGTGCGCCTGCTGTCTATAGCATGCAGGGGCCAATGCAGGCCAGAAGAGGGTGCCTGCTCCTGCTTCGTTGGAGCTGGAGTTAGAGGTGGTTAGGAGCTACCTGATAGGAGTGCTGGGAACCGAAATAGGTTCCTCTACGAGAGCATAGGTGCTCTTCGCTACTGAGCCATCTCTTCAACCCAGGCTGTCTAGTATTAATGATGTAATAGTGTATGTTCTTGAATCCACCTCAAAAAATTCAGCATGGGTAAGTTAGGCTAAGGTCCAGGAATATAGAATTTAATGAATAGGCCAACAAATGCTAGTGTATCTGGCTTTCCAGATTACAGAATACAAAACAAAATAATACCATGATAAACTGTCCCCATCAGTGTTGACATTAAAAAGTGAGGTAGGTTTGAGTCTCACAAACTTGATCGAGGTGCCAGGAGAGATGAGCAGAAATGACTCAATAGCTACCTGGAATCTTTGACAGTCTGGAGACAATAGTAAAGCTCTTAGAAGCAAGTCCAGCTTGGGATAAAGTCCTTCACTTTCCCCTTACCCTTGTTCCTTCTTCTGCTAGTTCCAGAATCTCGCACTTAGACCATGTGTTTCTTAGGCTCGACCACACGACACATTTTGATCCAACAGAGAAGCCTTTCAGAGTGTAGGTGTTCTGCAACTGAACTGCTGAATTGAGCACAGGGAGACCTGATAAGCACAGCCTGGCACCTTAGCATGAGACACAGAAGAGGAGCCCTTTTCTACTCAAAGTTTTACTACTCTGCTTGTTTATCAGTAAGTCAGATGTTAGGATGCTTTCTAACTCTTCCCTAAATTTAATTATATATAAAATATATTTTACATTTACATACACATACTTGTATGCCCCAAGTTTATATAATCCTAGCACTTCCCCAAAATGACAAAACTAAAACCTCACCATCAAATTTGACCTCTAACATTGAAAATAACCACTAAAAGCATGTTCTGTCACTATCAGTGAATGTGTTCTGGTTTTATGGTCCATACCCTACCATCCATCCATATATGAAAATTGATGTATTGGGTATGCATGTGAGTAAGAGCACAAGGTATTTTTCTTTCTGAGTCTGGAATATTTAGAACAACATAATGATATCCAGTTCCATTGAATTTCCTGAAATTTTTCATATTTTTCCTTTGTGACAAAATAAAATTCCACTTAGTATATTTGCCACATTTCTGTGGTTGATTCATCTGATGGACATCTAGATTGATTTGTTCATGGCTATTTGTGAAAATTCAGCAATACATATGGATAGGCAAGTGTGCTGGCTAGTTTTATGTCTACCTGACACACGCTAAAGTAATCTGGTCAGAAGGGCTGCCAGTTGAGAAAATGCCTTGGTAAGATTTGCATGTGACCAAGCCTGTGCTGCATTTTCTTGACTGAAGCTCTGGGAGGACCCAGTCCACTGCCTGTGATGCCACTCCCTGGGCTGGTGGTCTCAGGTTCTGTGAGAAAACAGCCCGAGTAAGCCTAGGAGCAAGCCAGGAGGCAGCACTCCCCTGGAGCCTCTGTGCCAGCCAGCTCCTGCCCGGGGGCAATTCCTGCCATGATGGCCCTGGATGACGGACTACAAGTTATAAAACAAAATAAACGCTTTCCTCCCCAAGTTGCTTTTGGTCATAGTGTCTTATCATGACACTCTAACCAAGACAACAAGTCTGTGTACAGGGACTTAGGAGCCCCTTGGGTATAGAACCGAGGATGGCTATATCTTATGACAGTTCTATTTTTAACTCTTTGAGAAATCTCCATCCTACTTTCCATAGCGATTATACCATGTTATACTCCCACTGGCTTGCCCTTCATCTCAGGTTAGCCAACGTTTGCTTTCTTGTTCCCATTTGGTTTCTTGATGACAGCCATCTTACTGGGATGAGGAACTAAAGCTCTTTCCATTTGCATTTCCCTGAGGGCCAAGGAGGTTAAGTGTGTTAAAAATGTTGTATGTTTCCTTTTGGAAATTGTCTATTCAGTTAATTGGCCAGGTTGTTGATTAGAAAACTTTGTGGGTACTTTTTTTTTTTAATGTCTAGTTTTTAAAGGTCTTTGTATATTTCAGATGTTAGCCATCTATATGAAATGTAGCCGGCAAAGGTTCTCACCCATTTGGAACACATCTTAAAAGGTTAGATTTTCATTTTTGTTTGTAACTGCATGTGCAGATGTGTACATGTGTGGGTGGCCACAGAAGCCAGAAGAGGGCACTGGATCTCCTGACCTGGAGTTATTGGTGGCTGTGAGATGCTTGCTCTGGGTGTTGGGAATCCAGGGATCTTCTGCAAGAGCAATGGGTGCTATTAACTGATGAGCCAGAAGGGGGCTAGGATTCAAGATAAGTCTGCTGTAGAGACAGCTTTCCTTCTAAAACCAAAACAAGCAAAAATCAAATGCCCCTCACAAAATTCAAATCTGAGCTAACTTCTTTGTGCTTAATTTTTCTTTAAAAAAAAAAATGTAAGTAACTCTGCAATAGCTTCCCTTCCCCCCCCCCCCCCCCCCCCCTCGGTTTATGGAAAACAAGAACCACTGAATGACTAAAAGGAGAAAGCGATCAACACACCTGGTACCATGCTCCCACACTTCCTTCCTTCTCTGGCCTCTTCCTCAGAGAACAAGGGTGCCGATAAGGCAGGGCTGTCTCTGCTTTTAAATCGTGGAAACTGGTCTTCAGACAGGTTCGTTTCATCGTGTGCCCGGGAATCGCCACCGGTCCCGTGGTGGGGGAGTGGAGATCTACTGCTGTGGTCATCATCAGAAGAGCCTACGCATCTGGACTTCCTCTCATCCTCAGCGCACCTGGATTTCTGGATGTCCTGGCTGACAGTGGCGGATAAAGGGCTGATGCTGTCGTCCAATGACAGCTGGGGTGTGGGGAGCTCCAGCTCCAGCTGCTTCTCGGCCTCACAGTCCAGTGGAAGCTGCATCAGGAATGGCTCCAGGGTGGCTCCTGCCTGGCTGCCTGGGGACAGCGGTGCCATTGGAGACCCCGGGCCTAGCTCCTCTTTCTCCTCCTCCCCAGCAGGGGAATGCTGTAACTCTATGGATTCCAGTTCTAAGAATTCTTTGCATTCGTCGTCATCGTCGTCAGGGGAGAGTGGTACCTCTAGTGAATTCAGTTCCAGAAACTCCTTAGGCTCACTGGCGTGGGCCAATAGTGGGTTAAATCCTGTAATGAGGTAGTTATCATCAAACTTGGCTCTGTCCATGAAGTGGTAATCCATGCTACCTTCTAGTCTCTCAGAACCCATTTTACCTTTGCAAGAGTTCTCGAAAGCGTTGAAGATGTTACGGGTGCTGCGTTCATAGAATTTACTTGGCTTTGTTTCAATGTTTAAATCCTTTTCAAGCTCACTTTCCCGGGCTTCCACGTAGAATGTCTTATCATGTGCTATTTTATGACCTGGCTTCTTGAGGCCGAGGTCAGGACTGGTAAGGCTTCCCTTTCTCTCTGAGCCATGCTTCTCAGAGTATAGGTCACTCTTGGGCATGCCCATCTTAGCATACTTCTTCATCTTCTCGTTAATGTTCTCGCCTTTGCTCCTTAGTTCCACAATGGCTAAGGGGATGTCGCAAACGTCTCTTTTAATGTCCAAGATTGTTATCTCCAACATGTCCTCTGTGACGATGTCATAAAAATAATCATTTCCCTCTTGAGGGCACACACCACCAGAGATGGCAAAACCAGAAAGGCAGCATGGAAATGCTTGCATGGGGACCAGCAGGAGCTCAGAAGGGATGCTCCACAGTGCTTTGGTGTCCACACAGTCCTCCATGTTCCCAAAGTCCACAAGCCTGACCGATGCAAGGTGATTGTCACAGATGTTAGTGATGAGAGCTCTATAGTAATGTCCATCTTCTCTGTACCGCACGATGCACGGATCTCCAATTTGCGGACACGGGGTGCAGCTTTTCCTGTCCGGGGGCTGCTTAGCAGCACTTTGAACCTCTGTTTCTAGATACTGCAGCTTCTCCGAATCGGCAAACTGACACCAAAAGTACTCGGGCCCGTCTATCACGGTGGCGTAGGCTTTTATTAGTTTTGCTTTGGGGTTATACCAGTTAAGAAACACGGAGGTGTCAAGGTTGGGTTTGTTAGCTGCCATCTTCAAGCAGTCTCCTTTCATGGTCTGGGTGTTAAGCCCCGCTTTAGATTTTTCATCGAATGGAAACCTGCTAATCATATCTTCAGCTATGATTCCATGTTCATCCTCGAGAATCACTTCCCAGATGCCTTGGAATTTGACAAATTCACATCTTATCTGAGCCTCATCTGTCCTTTGGGAAAAGTAGCCCACCATTTCCTTGCAGTCAGGTACTGAAAGCCCCCTTAGGGAGCAATGGAGGCACAGCGCAGGTAACATGGCATCAATGGGGCCAAGCCGACCTGTTCTGTTAGTGTGAACCACAGACATGTTGCCATAATCGATAAACTGGACAGAGAGAAGGTCGTTGGCTTGCTGTTCCATGACAACTGCTCGGTACCATAAGTCATCCTCTGGGAAAACGGCACCTATCACGTCTCCGCTTTGCCATGGTGGACCTGTGTGGTACTGGGGCCGTGTTCTGACATCATTCAGTCTCTCTGAAAGGTGATTGATCTCGGCTTCATCTTCTATCAGCTGGATGTAAAAGTCCGAAAGGTCGTTAATATGGGAAACATACACAGAGGTCTTAAAGCCAGGTGCTATCGTCTTCTGTGGGAATTCACAAAACTTGGGAGGCAGATCTCTGCCGCCGGCCTCTCCCATCCTTCTCTCAGGAAGAGCGGAGTCTAATTTGGTGGCACTCATGGGTGAGCTGGCAAACATGTCTTCTTTCTTCTCTCTTGTTAATGGGAACGCTCCATCGTTTTTGTTTCCCGTGGAGTCCTGATACGGTGTGACTAGGTTGGCCTTTGCTGAGCCTTGTAAATATTTAAGCTCCTTACATGCTGGGCTGATCTTGGGTTTGCAGGATTCACCCATAATATCTACACTGTGTGCTTTGCTCTCTCCTGATCTACCCAAATAGTCAGTGGGCGAGGGCTTCATGCTCTCCTTTTTACCTTCCAGCGCTTCGGCCTCGTGGAGTATTATTTCATTCTCTTTTTCTTTTTTTCTTGTTCTGTTCTTGTAACCAAGGAGCCCGAGCTTCTCGTTAATACTGGCATTGATCTGGACACTCTCGTCATACAGCTCTATAATCAGTCTTCCATCTGGGTCTTTTGCTACGACTAAAGCCTTCAATGACTTATCTAAAACAGTCTCCTGAAACCACGCTGTGACTTCTTCTGGGATGTGCTGAGGGATGTCGGACAATGAGCATTTCACGGCTTGCATGGGTAGAAGTAAGACCTCATACGCATCTCGAGGGATGGGGAGCAGATGATCGCTTGCTATGTACGTGTTCCCAAAATCAACAAAAAAGACCTTACTTGGTTCTTTTTCTATTATTATTCCCCTATACCAGTTTCCGTCAGTGTATTTGGCAAGGCACAAGGTTCCAGGGACCAAGGCGGATGCTTTTAAATTCAGCAAGGCTTTACTTAGCTGCATGATGTTAAACGATAATTGCTCTAAAATGTTTGTGTTTCTTGCGAGTTGGCAATAAAATGTCCAGGGGTCATCAGCATGCGTTATGTACACCAGTTCTTCACTTCCAATTTTTAAGTCATGGGTGGAATAGTAGTAAGAGTGTAGCTGGACGGAAGGCTCCAGGGGTTTCTGAAGTTTCACAGGCCTAGCGAGTCTCTTTTCTACCAAAAAATGGCAGGCGCTCTGAAAGGGCGTTAGCAAGTCCACAACACTGAACCACTCTTCCTCATGCCTTGAGGCCAAAGCAAAGATTGTGCATTTTAATTCTAAGTTATTCTGCCGAGCATGATCGATGAAACCACTAAAAGCCTGTACCGCCTTTTCATCCCAGACAAAGGGATTTTCACCAGTCGGTTGAATTAAGTTATAAAGACTACACCGGAAGGCCTGAGCTCTAACCTTGAAGAACACGTCACTGACAGAGAGTATGTCCTTCATAGCTACCACGTCCTTGTCTCCATAATCCACGAACACCACTCTCACATGCTCTAATGACTGCGGCCCACTAATCAGAGCTCTGGACCATCTCCCGTTTGCCGTTCGCTTTGCCAGACAAGCTCGAGTGTCCCCCTCGTAGGGAGATGGCTCGCTTTTGCAATAGTCCTCGATGTCACACATCAGGGTTCTGAAGCTTTGAGCGTTCCTCAGCAGCTGACACCAGAAGGAGCCAGGGTTTTCGATGTGAGAGACCTTGACTTCAACGGTGCTGCCCACCTCCATTTCTCCTTTACCACAGCAGTCTGGTTTCGTTTTCGAGAAATTCAGCATGAGTAGAGATGAGTCAGACATTACCTTTTCTTTGTCCTGTGCAGTCTGTCCCGTGGAAACTGTGTCCACCAAAGCTTCCGAAACAGAGAGGGTTTTATTATCTTTCTTGGCTTTCTGGTCTGCTTCGACCTTCTTGGCAGAAGGTATTTTGCTAGGCTCCCCAATAAAATGACCAGAACCATGCCCGGGGGAGTGAGCGCTGAGCCTAATGTTTTCTTTGGTTTCAAATTCCTGAAACTTGGCATACCCAGCCTGAGCGATGACCTTACTAATGTTTTCCTCCCCTGTTCTGGATTCATCCAGGATCTCTATGACATATTGGCGATCCTGCTTCTCAAGAATGTGGACCACCAATTCTTTGTGGAGTACTGTCTTTTTAAAAAATGAAATGGCTTCCTGGCTCCAAGTTTTTCCCAGGGGCCAGATGTCAGCCAGGGTGCATTTCAGAGCCAGTATCGGTAGCTGCCTAAACTGAGGTAGCAGCATCCTCACGTCACACCAGTCCACATTCTCAGAGTTGCCCCGGTCCACCAGGAACACATCCACACTCTTGCTGTCTAATCGGGTGACCATGGCCCGGTAATAGCCATTTTCTTTCCATTTTACACAGCAAAGATCATCCGGTTCCGGTTTCAAAATAACCCCATCCAGCTTACTGGCAGAAGAATAGAAACTGCACATTCTCTTCGTCAGCTTGCTGAAGGGGTTCTTGTGCTTTCTGAGGCGAATCCAGAACTCCGAAGGGCTCTTCACGAACTCCACCTGGGCGTCATAGAAGGTATTCATCTTCAACCTGATGGATCTCAAGGATGGGAGGGCAACTTCCTCTTCCATTTCCTCAGCAGGGGACTGAGACTCCACTTCGTCGTCGTCCTCCTCTTCCTCCTCCTCCTCCTCCTCTCCTATCCCCTGGCTCTGAAGAAACCGGTCAGCCAGGCAACAGGATTGTACTCCGAACGCACTGTTGAGATTAATTCCATCTTCCCCATACAGGGTGACATAATACATATGCTCAAAGGAACAGTAAAATTCAATCTTCGCATTCACTGCCTGGCCCAGGATCAGAGCTTTCAGATCACCTACTTGTGACCGGGACCAGCCTCTCCCGCAGTCCCAGAGTCCATACAATGCACAAGGGTAGGTCACCACGGGCATTCGAAAATACTCCGGCAGCAAATAGCGAAGGCTGCTGCAGCTTACCAGTTCTTTCCTTCCGTAATCGACGTGAAGCACCTGGGCACAGCGCTGAGCCCTGAAGGTCTCTAGCAAGAGAGCCCGGTACCACTGTCCGTCCAAACCACAGGAAGCACATGGAGATCCCGGTTTGTCAGGGCTCTCCTCCCTCTCCTCCCAGGTGGCACTGCCAGAGTCTTCATCCTCTGTCCCCGTGGGTGCCCGATATACCTGGGCCATGCTCTCAGAGAGACGGTGGATCTCCTGCGAGAGGCTCCGGAGTTGGCAGTGAATTCGGTGGGGATGGCATACTTGGGTTACCACCACCGGCTCCGTCACTCCCAGCTGCAGTTGGGGATAAAAGTAATCCAACCCAAGATGCCATTTTTTGGGCGCGGCTCGCGGGAGAACTGGAGCTCCGGAGCTGCCCAGCCCGACCGCAGTCAGGTAGCGTTTGAGCAGCGAACAGAAGAGGCTGTCGGGCACCTGCCGGGCCAGACCCAGCTCCTCCATCTGCTGAGACACAACGGGCACCTCCAGCAGCACCAGACGATGGAGAAGCAGCACGTCCAGGACACGTCCGTGCACCTCCTTGCCCTGCAGGTTGCTAAGGAAGTCCACGGCGCTGGGGGACCAGTGCTGGGGTTCGCCACCGCCGGTGCCACCACCGCCCGCGGGCACCAGGCCAGCTAGCACACAGCCCAGCACCTCGGAGGGCAGGTGGAAGAACTCGCTACGCCCTGGTGCCAGCGAGCCCGCGCCCGCCGTGATGGTGCGACCCTCATCCAACAGGAAGACTCTGCTGTCTTGTGCCTGGCGGCTGACCACGCGGCAGCGGTGCCACATGAGCCCCACCTGCACCAGGCACAGCTCCCCCGGTGATGCTGCCGCCCCACCCAGCGCCCAGGGACCGCGCGTGGCTGCCGCCTCCTGGATCTCCCGGCTCAGCCGCACGTACTCCTCCCTCCGCTGACCCACCAGTCCCCACAGCTGCACTGGGATCACCTCGGGATGCACGTCCACGAAGGACACCCGCAGGGCCAGCGAGGCCCCCGGAGTGGGCAGCCCCGGAGTCGAACTCATGTCTGCCGCCGGCCAAGAACTGCTCCGAGCGTCAGGAGGCGGTCCAACCGAGCCAGGTCCGGGGCACTAAAGCAAGGGGAAGGACGCCCGGAGAGGCGACCCTTTGGCCTGGCGCCTGGCGCAGGGCCTCGGGGACTTGCTACCGGCGGCCGGCCAACCGCCTACGGTGCCTCGCAGGCTCGGGTCGCGCGCGGCTGCCTGCCTTCCGGGCGCGGGGGGTTTCAAGGCAACCCGAGGAGTGGCTTCCTGGCACTGGGGCCACCTGGGGACGACCGGCAAGCCTGAGGAGGACAGGGTTAAGATGTGCACTGCTTCTTCCCAGGATGCTTTTGACTCCAGGGAGCTCAGAGGCAAAGCCTAGCCGAGACCCAGTAGGAGCGTAGGGTCTGGACTCCCACTCTGTTTTGATTTTCTCGCAGTGGATGGAGCCCTGAGCGCCAAACACGGTGCCAGCCATTGGAGTTCCGGAAGAGAAACTGAGAAGGGGAAAAAAAATGGAGGCGCCAACGGTGCCTTCCCGGGCGTTGAGCTGGAACTTTCAGGGTTCTAGGCAAGGCCTAGATCAGGTCCAGCAGTGCGCTAGCGCCTTGCAGGGCCTGGATGAATTTCTTCCTCCCAGCTGGTGCGTTGGAGACCTTGAGCAGGTTGCCAGAGCCTCTGTTATCTATGGCCTTGTTTCATGTCTGAATGACAAATCCCTTTAGGCGCTTAATAAAAAGAAGCTGAGGACTATGTTTTCTTCTCATCACTTTGTCTGGTGTGGCTCTTTTCCCTCCTTTCCTTGTTGCCTAGCTACATCCAGCTAAGGCACCCAACTTTGAAAATACTCTATGGATTCAGAGGGAGCACACAAGTAGATCCACCTCACAGCACACATACCCCGCTCCCCTGTTCCCGCCCCCCCCCCCCGACCCCCAGAAGCCAAAAGGACGGAGTGAATCCTGCAAACTCTTGCTGTGTCTGTTATATCAAATGTCTTCTCCTAACTTAGCAAAGAATCATAGAAATCTCTGACAAGGGGGCTAGAAGCAGTATGGGAAGTGCAGGTATAATTTGAGGTGCGCCTAATAGACAACTGCATTAGATTTGTTGTGCATTTTCGAAGTTGTGTACATCCCCAGAGGACTTTCCTGTGCGCCTATACACCTCATCTCATTGCAGGTTTCAAAATACAAGAACATAAGATAGCACTTCATTGTGCCCCTGGCCTAACTAAATTGCAGTGTGGTCCAGATAAGAAGCTACCCGCGCTTGTAAATCTCCCTGCATGGTTCCTTTCCCCATTGTGTTGCAGCGTATTACCTGAGTTCCTGCTAACCCACATGGGGTGGAGGAAGTGAAATGCGCAGTAGCTAGTGAATGAACAAATATGATTTTCCAAAGCTTTCACTTTTCCAAGAAGAGCTTATCCTTGAAAAGTTCATTTTCATTTCCTATTTTTCCCTAATTCTTTTTTTTTTCATTCAAAAGTGAACATTGAATTAAAATAAATACTTAGCAAGGGTCTGGAGAGATGGCTCAGAGGTTAAGAGGATCTACGGCAGCCGGGCAGTGGGAACACACGCCTTTAATCCCAGGACTTGGGAGGCAGAGGCAGGTGGATTTCTGAGTTCGAGGCCAGCCTGGTCTACAGAGTGAGTTCCAGGACAGTCAGGGCTGCATAGAGAAACCCTGTCTCGAAAAACAAACAACAACAACAACAAAACAACAACAACAAAAAGAAGGATCTACTGCCCTTACAAAGGACAGAGTTTTAAATCCTATCCACCATGGCTAGCTCACAACTGCTTATAACTCCAGCTCTAGATAACCTTATTCTCACTTCTGGAGTTTATAAACACACACGCAAATAAATCTTGTGGAAAGTTGGGTTAGAGGACCTGGGTTCAGTCCTGAGTACCCCATGATTGCTTACAATTATCTGTAAATCCAGTTCCGAGGAATCCAGTGCCACCTTCTGGTTCTGAAGGCACTGGGCAAGCACACTGAACACATGCACACATGTAAGCAGAACACTCATACACACCAATTGGTTTTTTTTTTTTTTAAAGTTTTAAAAGTATTTAGCAAGAATGTCTTTTCTTGGTGACTCCGTTATTCTGCCTTTTGCACAGTGCTGTTACAGGGATCCCACTAGAGATGAGCACTCAAGACACAGCTTATAGCCAACTGAAAGTCCTTATTCCAGCTAGCTGGGACTACAATCGGGTATTCTAGACCTAAGTGGAGCATGGAGTGTCTAGAGCATAGGGGTTTTTGAAGGCAGAAATTCTGTCATCTCACTTTAAGGGACGGGGAGTGACTTCTGGCAAGCAAGCAGTTCGACAGAAGCCAAGCTAAAGTTAGCCGAGGCATCTGTACCTTGGATTCCTAGAATAGAGTTAAATAAATTTCCTAGGGATGCTCCATCAAGAAGCTCAAATGTGAAATGGCTTCCACAAGAATACAAACTGGGGAAGCCTCTCACTATGCAGTTCATGATATCTTGAAACTTTTGGTTACTTCCCTTACTATCACAGTGTGATCTCCATTAAAGTAGGAACTCTTATTTATTTTTACTGTTCTCAGTGCCTCATACAGCACTGGAATGCAAACACCCAGCAAAGATTTAAGGAAGAGAGTAAATCTAGAACAAAGAGAGAGTAGAGACTTCACCCTTAGAAACGGTTTGGACCAGCCTGGAGGCACAGGCCTCACA
>JADRCC010575065.1:0-14481 GCA_019843855.1 Hylomyscus alleni | reverse complement strand
TGTTCATCCACTAACCCATCACATACAATGTACATGCACTTACATACCACATACAATGTTCTTCCACTTACCCACCACATACAGTGTACATCACATATAGTGTTCATGAACTTACCCACCACATATAATATACAGATGCTTGTCCATCATAGATGAGAGTTACATAATCACTTGCTCCTTCTCTTCCATCACTGCAAAGCACTTGCCTCCAAGCTTTACCTCTTGACTTTAAAAGTGGGTAATGTGGTCTTTGGAGGAGGAAAAGGAAAGGAAGCTAGCTCGGTGCTGATGGGATAGAGTCACCTCTGTCTTGCTGTATTGGTCTGCTTTTCCCTTCATATGCCACGTAGTTCAGATAGTGGGTTGGATGACTTTGTTTTGAAAAAAAAATGGGCATTTTTTTTTTTCTAGCCCTTTGCAGTTACTGAGGCTGAATCTAGTTTCTGACAAGTGAGGAGTTCTTTGGGAACAACAAAAACTTCTCTATGTTCCTGACTAATCAAATCAACAAAAATCTAATAACAAAAGGTGGTAAGAGATTAATCAGAATGTATTATCTAATATGTACATGTATACAAATGTTAAATTGTCAAATAACACTTAGTCAAAATTTGAAAGTATATATACTTAATAAAACCATTGAAATAGCTTTCTAAAATTACTGATCATATTATGATTATGGTGAAGGAAATTATTAAAACACTATTTAAATTGTTATCTGAGCAGTCTCAAGAAACAATGAAAAGTCATGACTGTCTTTTCACTAAACTCTTTTCACAAAAAATATACTTTCAAATATGGTTTATCATCAACAAACATGTAACATACATGTTTAAATTATGAATCTTTCTCATCTTACAATCTAGTGATGTAACAACAGCTTTGATAAATGTACTAGTACATTTTACAGATAAAAATTAAAAACAAAACAAACAAACAAAAAGAACGTGGAAAGTCTTTAAACAGGCTTCAAAGGCCTACATGGTTAATATCTTCCTGTTTCAGCACAGAGTTAATGAGAAGGATCTAACTCATCATACCAAGCTTCTATTTCTGTTTCTGAATTCATTTGAGCTGCATAGAGAACTTCTGCCCTGGAGCTGGGGAGATGGTTCAGACATTATAGGCCAGGCTCACAACAAGAAGGACAAGAAGACTTCTATAGTTTCCAGTGTGATATGGACACTCAGCGCCAGTGCTGATGGTAACTCTTTTTGTTTGTTTCAAAGGATCATTGGGACTTTGCAGAACTCTGCTGAGTTTGCAGATGCCTTTCATTGCCGCAAGAATTCATACATGAATCCAGAAAGGAAATGTCGGGTTTGGTGATCTTTGAAAGAAATGGAGCATCAATGGCAAGACTCGCCAGAGACACAGAAATGAGAAATTCTTCCCTCAGAGAAACTGGGCCCTGGAAGTTTCTTCAGCTTCTTGGGGGGCAATTCACAGAGATGAGCATGAGCTAACATAAATGAAATTAGATTATTAAATCCACTGTGAATGAAAGGGGAGGGAGCCTACGATCTAGCGAACCAATCACTTCACTGTGTAAATAATGATTACTTTCCAATGATAGTATGACCATTCACTTTTGTTTCTCACACAGACTGCAGCTTTCATGCTGTCTGTAGAGAACATGTTAACACTTAAAGCAGACTATGACTTCTGATCAAAAGGAGGAAGACACTTAGTACAGCTGGCCACCAAAGCACAGATTTGCCTCTCAGCACTCACTTTTGTTTGCAAAACTCATGCTCCTTCAAAACTCTCCCAAAGAACTCCCATACATACGGTGGCTTTCAGGCTCGTGCAGTTTTGAACTCATTTTACCATACATAAATTATTCTTTCATTCTGCATCATTTTTAGTTTGAGCACTCTTAGAGCTTAAACTAGACTGTCTGAAGTGGTTCCCCCATTTTACCAACTTTAGTGATTTTGAGATCACTAAAGTTCTTGAACCACTCCCCCTGCAGATTTCTGAGCAATTTCTTGCTCTCACTTCCCCTCAGACTTAGTCTTTTAAAGGGTTTGTAGTAATGTATAAAGAATAATTCTATATTTAATTATTAACTACATTTACGACTGAATAAACCATTGCTACAGGTAATCATTGGATATTGAAGTTATATGGCCAGGATGGTTACGAAGATCTGTAACATGATGTACAGATGAAAATTTGAGATTTTTAACCTGTAAATCATATTGATGAAAAGCTTTAAATACAAACTCTGGGGGTAAGCATTACCAATGAACAGATGTCTTGAGATCATAATAGTTGTCGTTTACAATGCATTTTCAAGGTTAAGTCTGTCCCCAGTGGCTGAGAAAGGGCCTAACTGTATCTGTGTTGCTCCACGAATCCTTAGCCTTCAGGTTTGTCATCCTATGGAAATATTTTGATAATAAATTGAAGTTGTGAGCCCCTTACTAGGCCTGTGTGCACACCATCTAGCTCTAGAAAGCCTATGTCTGAATTGAGATCGGAGGCCTCCACTGGACCTGCTTCTTGAATTCTACAGCTCGTGGACTCTGATTGGATTCCCTGAGGTGCTCATATGCATTTCTTATCCTTCCACTTACTTGAGTGGTTTTCACTCTTCAGTATAAATTGTACAAAAGATTCATTTCTACAGTCTTTATTTTATTTTTATCAAAAGGTCAAAACGAAAATGCTTCTGTCCAAACTATTAGTTTTCATGCCTCTTGAAAAAAGCCCACGTGCTTGTAAAAGTGATTGCAATATAATATATAAAATTGTATAGAACAAAACTACAGTTCATCGAATTGACATTCTCTGAACACAGCACCCTAGCTAAACCTATAAGAAATGGAACACTGTAGCTTCCTTCCATCTTCATATAAGCTCTGGGCAAAAATTATTCAGATATCCAGCATCATGCACTAGCTCTTCCCCATTTTTGTCTTTCAATCATGCATTCTTTCCTATCTTACTTCTCTCTGCCTTACATTTATAAAATTTAGCTGTATAATTGATTTATATGTAAATCTGTCATTGTCAAATAAGGTTCTGTTGTGTGACTACACTACAAATATTCTATCTTATTGTTGATGGACTCTTAAGGACTCCATGAACTCCTGTCTATTCTGGTTTGGATTGTTACAAATGATATAACTATGCATTATGAACTGTGCTTATATACTCATATTTACTTGAAATATCAGTGGAATCACTTTCCCAAACCTATCCAAATCTATTATAAATATTGAAGACACAGTTTCAGACTAACCACAAATATCTTTATCATTTGCCCTTTAATAACAAATACTATTGTCATGATTAATACTTATATCACTATTTCTTTAAAATCAACTTAAACATACTTGAGTACTATTAATAGTGGTAGTAGAAGATTTCAGTTAAACAGCTATCTCTGGATTATTTTTATTTATGTCCTGCCATAGCTACCAAAGAGACAGAAGTGAAGAGTAACTGGTACAAACCTAAATGGCCATTAGCATCTCCACTGGTAGTTCATTAAAGCATCAAGCTTCCAATCCAATGTAACAGCAACTCTGGTGCCTAGATCCCTGCAGTACCTACAGCATATAACATATTATTTGATCTAAGGGACATACAAAAGTTAAAAGTGGCAATTTTTTCCCTATTCCTCAGACATCCAGACATCAGTATTTGTAGCTGGTACTCAGAACCCTATGTTCTCTCTTAATTCCTACAGTCATTTGTCACATTACTTAAGACCTACATATAATCTTATACATATATTTGCTTCTACCATGTTTAAGTTCTGATTTGGGAGAGTTTGTTGTACACTTGTGAGCTGTTGTAGCTCACCAATGAAGATGAAGCTCCTGGTAGAATGTGTTGGCAAGGAATCTGCTTCCATACCACACACAGTGTCTGTGTGCAAGGCAAAAGGATGCTCCCCAGGAAGATGAGGGCTTGTTGTAGTTCTACTCTGCCACTACTGCCAAAGTGACCTTGGGCATATGTATATCCCTTGGGGCTTCTGCCTCTTATACTCAAAAAAAGAAGACAATAAGATTCCAGCAGTTCATACCAATGCTGCCTTCCCTTTAACTTGTTACCCAGAAAACAAAGACCAAAATTCTAACAAGCTTGGGAATGTAATACTATTACTATTAGGCATGATGATAGGAAAAACACTTGCAAACTTACCTTAAGTGTTCATAATTCCTATAGCAATAGGTGGAGCTCTTAGAGTAGAAGGCATCTGTCATTTTAGAAATAAAATAAGATTCTACTGTGTCGAAGAGGTATATTCAGAATTTTTAAAATTAGGTCCTATTCTCTAGGATAGAAAATAACAAATATTTTCATAATGTTGTTTCTATCCCTAGTTGACTGTTCCAATCTCACCAATAAGCATGTAAATCTACACACACCATTTATGCCTTGAAAAATATGAAGATAAAATAGGACATTGTTTTCTATGCAGTCTTATATTTCCTTCATAGTTTCAAACTAAATCTTTTTAAACAAATAATATGAGCTATTTTACCAACATTTTATTTTAAAGATAACCAGTTTTCTGATTAGGTGTTTCATATGGCTACAGAATGTTATCAGGAGTCACAATTATAATTGGATTAGGCTGAAGCGACATGTACAAATGTGAAGAGTTGGACCACTCAGGTGACTTGGTGAACAGAGGAACCACATGTGACTGTTGTCAAAATGGCATGTTTATTGCATCCTAACTTTTTCTCTAATTATATTTTCTTAGTGTCAACTTCTTTGTGCTTTGCATTTTCTCTAAAACATTGAAAATTATCCCTGCCATGGTTCTTGCAAGCAATAATCATGGGTTCTCAACTCAGAGAAACAAAGGGTCTGGAAAAGCCGGTGTTTGTGCTTGATGTTTATGCTCCAGGATTTTCTTTCTACCAAGAAATAATCAAACTTTACAGGTATCTGCATGTTAACACTTCGTGGCATTCCTATAAATACACCTGACAATATCTCTAATCTGATACATCCTAGGGTTGTTTCTACTTATCTGTGAGGACAAACGCATCCAAGACCTGGCTTATTATTTTCCTTAATAAAAATCTATCACATACTAAGAACATTGTAAATCCCCAGAAACACAGAATCAAGGATATAATACTACAATGTTTATGGAGTAGTATGGTATTAGAGAGATAGAAAGAAAAACTTGAAGGGAAAATGTTTGGATGTGTTCAATGAAAACATTGGGACATCAAGTGGAATATTCATTATCATTTCAACTTTAATGTTGAAGTATTGTTATATAAAACAAACATCAAAATGTATACTTAAAATTAGTTAGAACTAACCCTGATGGTAGTAGTATATGAGATCAATTTTATATAATTTGGGTTTCTGAATTTAATATCTTCCTGGAATGATAAAATATAGTTATTTACAAGGTAATTTTAAAATGTTATTTGTAGAGAAATGTGGTGATTGATAATTGAAATTTCAGGACCCAGGAAGAAGAGGCAGTAGAATTACTGAGAGCTTGAGACCAACTTGGAACACAGTGTTTTAGGCAAGCCTGGGCTCTACAATGAGATACTGCCTCAACAACAAAACAAACAAAAAAATTTAATTTTATTTGGAGTATAAAAAGGAATGTAGATGTCAGGGAATGGGGGTTACAAATCAAATATAATCTCCTGTAATAAGTTAGAGTATGAAACAAACTCTTCAATTTGGTGTTTAAGGCAGATTAAGGTTTTGGTCAAGAATTTCATTGGGACAGACAGTCTCATTCTCTTAAGTTCCCAGTGTCTCTAGGAAAAAGAAGCACGTAGAAGGGTTTCCCCAAGAAAACACTAGAGTTAAATAGTTTATACACATCCTCTTTGGCATTTCCCCAAGTCAGACCTTAGCACTTGCCAAACTCAGACATAGGTTCAAGACATAGTACAACACAGAGCCATAAAGTGTTCATTGTTCAGATCTAAAGGCTCTTCCTGGTTGTTATGGTATTAACCCAGGGCTTAGGCTAAAAGTTAAAAGTTGGGAAGAGAAGAAACAGAACAAAGCTAAACAAGCTGACTAACTGCCTTATCTGTTTATGATTTTTAAGGCTTTGATTACAGTTGTGAAAATCAAACTCATGCTACTTTAACTAAAATTGGAGAGTTTGTTGGTCTGTCACCCTATGTGTGGCAGGTGTGAACGATGTAGCCTTTTTCAAGGCATCAAAATAAAGCTGGGATAACCACCACCATCTTGCAGGTCGGGGGAAAGACAGACTTATAACTGCACCACACACCCAACACATCTTAAGAAAAGCCAACTGTCCTTTTCTAGAACACACCTCTGTTATCAAAGGGCATGGAGAAGGTGGGAGAAAGGATTATAGGAACTGTGAGCTTAGATCTATAATGGCTTATAGAAATCAGGTTGTTTAGTATCTTCAGGAGCAATTTCCCCAAAACACTTGTCTAGAAAGAAAGGAAAACAGATGTCTATTACACTGATAATATGAAATAATTTCCCAATGCTTCACAAACATCTGTCTAAATTATACCATGCATCAAATCTTCAATAACTTAAGATAAGCTTCAAATAAATGCCATCCTAATTTGTCTTAGTGAAATGAATGTATTTTGCTATGAAAACTGGATATTTAAAAAAGTTATCATTAGTGAAGAATGATAAGTAGTCAGAACAATATTTATTGTGATGTAGGCATACAGTTTCAGTTCATTATATTAAATTGTGAAATAATATTTTAGTTTCATTTTACAAATGGTATACTTAAATAGAAGTTATCTGGTATGTCAAAATCACTGTCACTGATATGATCAAGTTACCCTGAAGCCTAGAGTCCACATAAACTTACCATCAAAATTCTTTTTCTCCTGCTATGAAATGAATTAAGTCACTCAAAATAGATATCATTTATGAATGATAATTCTAAAGACATAGATCTTTTAAGAAATGTTAATAGAAAACAATATACTTAAAATTATTCACTTATGTAACCCTATGTTATTTGTACATTAATCAAGAAACTGTTCAATTACCACATATTTTCAAAAATATAAATCATGGAAAGGAAAAGAAAAATATTTTGCTAACCCCATACTTGCCAGACATTAGCTTTACTTATTTATTGATCAAACATTAGGCACCGAAATAGCTACAAATCTATGATGTGTTTTCTTAGATATATAAACCAAAGTGTAAACAACTGACATTTTCATTTACTAGACACTAAAAACATACCCAGACCCATAAAGACATACAGACAACGCCAAACTTGGGAACTTTCTTTCTAGCACGTGAAAAATATTTTAGAGAAACATATACTTTATATTTGGTATTACGAATGGAGTCTTTACAAAGTAGATAAGGAAATATTTGCATTTAATATTGCTTTATCCACAAAATTAGGTGCACAATAAGTAAAAGCTTTCTAAGCATAATACTGGAGAGGAATGGAAGAGAGGGAGTGTACATTGTTTACCAAGCTACTCATTATTCAAGGTTGGATTTTTTTATGTATATTATACCAACCAAAGTCTTCCTCATCTACTCACTGTTCTTTGCAGCTGTTAACATTAATGCATTGTCTTTTTACTTTGAAAGGACCCCCTGTGCATTCCCTGTATTTATTAGAAGTTGTAATGATAAAATTCTGCCCTATTTTTAGGAATTTAGAAGTCTGTTCCATTTTAGATCCTGTTGTTAACTTACCACACTCAACAAATAGCTAATTTATCTGCATTGTTGCTGTCTCAGAAAGCAAACTAGGATTAAAGTTTTCTGAGAATCAGAAGGTGGGAAGATGCTACACAAAGCAAACTCTTTAGAATGGAGCCTTAGGACATGGAGTTGTGGAAGAATCTCAGCCTGGAGCAAGACAAATTGACTCAGGTACATGGAAGATTGAAACAAAGACCAGACAAAAGGCTACACAGTAAGCAATGGTACCTCTCAGCCTCCGTTTCCTTCCCTGTGAATGACCTGGATCCCAGTCACCTATCTGGGAAGAACTCAAGTTGCTAAGTAACTATTTTCATCAGTACTGAAGTTTAATACCCTGATCATTACCTCCAGTATTTCCCAGGCACTAATTATATTCTGTGAATCTTGAGAAATATGAGAGTTTTTTCTAAAAGATCATTTTGCACTGTATTATCTTTCATGTTGGTGAAATGAGTTGCATGAATGATTGCTTTGAATCATTTTTCTCACTAGATACTTTTGAAATAGAAAAGACAAGAAGTTCAATTCTTTAGCAAGGGATTTCTTCAAAGGAAAATGGGGCAAAACTGAGAACACACTCAAAACAAAATTGAAGCTTAGAGCAAGATGAAATTTGGGAGAAACAGCTTATAGATGGTTATACTAGCATCTACTTCACTTTGCAGAGAAAATATCGTTTGGCACCAGAGACCCATGGAAAATTAGTTAATGCTCTGAAGCTTAGTGTCCTTAGAAGTAAACTTTAAAAATGTAAAACCGTTTTTGTCAGTTGTATATGTGGTGTACAGAACAGCGCACCTTGCTATCATCACCCAACAATGTCCATGGGGTAATTCTCCAAATCTATACATATGAATATCATGTGGCAAAGAGCAGTTAAAGGCTAGAGATGGGACTGGATTGACTTAGCAGCAGACTTTATCAAAGTAGATGATCTTGGGTTGTCCAACCAGACCTAATCACAAGAGTCTTTAAAACTAGATAAGTGACAGAAAAGGAAGTCAGAATGATACAAAGTAAGGACTTTGAAAGTGGAAGAAAAGTACCCCACTCCTTAAGAAGCTAGATGGAAAGGGCATAAGTAAATAAATAAGTAAATAATAAATAAATTAATAAGTAAATAAAGTTCATCTCCTAGAGCTATAAAAGTAACACAGTCCTAAATAGTGACACCTATTGCACAAGATTTCTGACATAAAAAGCAAGATAAGTTTCTATTATTTCTACCAGTAAGTGGACAAAATTTTCTACAGAACTGTAGAAAATATTCAATCATATAGTCAATGCATAAAATTCAGATTTATTCAAACTTATACTAAATTCAGATATTGTCCTCTGATATATGAAACTATAAAATGTGATCATTATTATTGTGATTATTGGGATCATTATTATATGTAATTATTATTTTCTATTTATCCATTGTTAAATAACTAACTAGGAGTTTATACCATTCTAAACTAGAGTCAGCAGATATAAGTGATTCCTTAATGCAAAGACTAAGGCCATTGGCCTTTATAAAATAAACATATTTCATCATACAGAGGTCAAATATTGGGCAATTAATGGACTTTGCCTAGCATATAGCTTTTCTCCCCAGTATGCAAACTAATTAGTCACTCAGAGAACCTTCCTTGTAAAAGCACTAGTATGTTAGGAAAGTACTTAAGGCATCATCCACTAAAGTAGCTAAAATATAAATTGTTTAGTCAGTTTTTTAAGAAAATGGAAATGAGGATCATGGAAACTCTAATTATGTGGCAGCCTCGAGGGGTTTGTGGTTTGTTTATTTGCTTGTTTGTTTGTTGCACCTGGCACATTGCATTTTCCTGAAAAGTTATTATTAGTTAAAATTATTTTTTTATCATAGGCAAGTTAATGATGAATGGCTATATTCCCAGAAACATCTGCTTCTCTGTTTTAAGAAAGATGTCATTTAAAAGATATATTGCCCAAATACTTAAAAATACAGAAGAAACCACTACACTGGGACATGGGTACGGTCCTTGGCAGCCACACAAAGAATGTTGATAGCTGCTTTATTATGTAACATGTATAAACTATACTTTGCTCATAGTTCCTTCAACACTTACTGAGTTCTGTAGATAGGAAAATAAATAAAGCTTGGACCATGACAAGCTGTAGCCAGCCCTCAATAGCTCATTAGAACAGACTGTTAAATTTTCCATTTATTCTTTTTTCTTTTTTCTTTTTTTTTTAACCACACTGGCAGCTTGAAATCTGTGAACACTACAAGTCATGTTTGACTAGTTGGCTTTTCTCAGATAATCAGCCATTCGGCATTTGGTAGTCTGCTCTGACCCTGACCAAAGGCCACTCACAGCAGAGAAATTGAAACCAGGGTAATCATCTTTATAAGCTAATCTTCATTGTCAGATTGACTAGGTTTGGGACCATCTAGAGGACACGGCTCTGGGGAAATTGTAAAGGTATATAACTGAGGAGAGAAGCTCCTTGAATATGGGACTCATGGCTTCCAGTCCCAGAGTGGGTAAAAAGAAAACAGGAGAAAGTGAGCTTAACCCCCACCTTGGCTATTTCCTGATGTGGAATGTAGCATAATTGGCTTCCTCATACTCCTGTTACTGTGCAATAGTAACAAGCTGGGCTTGTTCCCTCCAAGTTGGGCTGCACCCTAACCTGACCCACAGAAAACCCTCTGGTAAGTTTCTTCCTGTCAATATTTGGTCAGTCCAACAGCAAAGAAAGCAACTAACTCTATTTGAGTCACACATAGTTTGGAAGACCAGTTTTATATATTTGTAACTTTTCATAGAGATAGCTAAAATTTTCCTTTTTTACCAGAATCAACCTAACAATGTTCCAAAAAGATAAAAGGAAAATTGTATTCTTTCTGCTTCACACAATACAACCTGTGGATTAATGAACTTGAAGACATAAACTTTAGTAAGAGTTACAGATCAAGTTTGTGTCCCTTTTTCCATTGGCATCATGAGGCTAGATAATAATAGAAAGTGAAAACTTTAGGAATTAGGTCTCAGGTACAAAGACTTCATGACTTGGTGGTGCCCTTATTAAAGAGACTTAGAAAGAACCCTGCCACCCTTGCCCTTCTAGCCAACTGTTAAACTGGTGACTGAATCTTAGCAGACCTGGATCCTGCTGGTCTTGCCACTTTGGACTGTCCAGAATGAGAAAACCCTGTTGTTCATATCTACCAATCCAGATGAAGGGAGTAGCCACCTGTACTGATGTACAGTGAAAATAACTAAAATTAGACATTGTATTTAGCAACAATAAATGCAGTAGAGTTCAATAAGGAAGAAATTATCTTTACTTGTGCATGTTTACAAAAGCTTAGGAAGATTTTCCATTGGGGTAGGTTTTAATACTGGACAGATTTCTCCAAGAGAAATGGTAGGATGGGAATCCCAAGAAAAGAGCACAACCATGAGACAGCATCGATAGCCAGAATCATTTTTCAAAGACCCAATGGTTTCATGTCAAACTAACCTGAAGGAAAATCACTTCTCAAGGATGTTAGAAACCAAAAATGAGGGCTGGGAATCCCAAACTGAAGCTGTCATTTTGGAAACTCATTTGACATTTTAAGGCATAGTTTTCTGCCCAAATCAGAAGATGTGGCACATGAACTTGGAGACCCAATAAATAGCCAGGAAGCAGAATGTCTACTTTTATCCTCATCATTGTGCCTTCCCAACCTGTTACAGCACCCAGAATATCATAACATTTTTCCATTTGAAATTAGTAGCTAAATTTATATCATTGTTATTAATCTTCTTATCAGAAAACATACCTGTTAAAATATTTCATTATATGCCAACTAAACCTACACTAAACCATTTCTTGATCATTGTATGAAATGTTTTTACATTCTTTCCTGTATCTTGTCAGATTAAAGTGTTAAAAGAAAATCTAATGATAAGCAGAAAATAATTAGAAAATAAAATTCATTTTTTTGTCTTAACAAAAGGCAAGAATTAGGTAAAGTTGACAAGGAATGTGGTTTTTATTCTGTCCTAGAGTCTTGAATCCAAAGCAGCAGGTGGTGTTCATAGAAAACCCAAAGCTCTGCAAAAGAAGATACGGTCTTGAATGAATTGAAGAAGCTAATCTGCAATGAGTATAGGAGACACTACACTGGAGCCTTTCTTCTGGGGGTGGGTAGGATTACAGAAAATCAGTGACAGTGTAATGATAGTGTCACATGAAGAGTAACTGGCTTGGAGCCCTATCAAATAAGGCCAAATGAGTTCAACAGAATAGATTTTAAACCTTGGATAGGAGAGATGGGGTAATAGTAAAGAAAGTATTACAGTAAATAGTATCAAACAGTTTCTATCTTAACAAGCCTTATAGAGAAACAAGTTCCAAAGCCTCCATACTTCCCCCAGCTACATCTGAATCCTGAGGACCACACACACAGTCTATATCAAAGCAAGTCTGGGAAGCTTGGCTGCTAAAGCATTCCTCCTCTGTGCTGTGTTTTCTGAAGATTTTTCAGACTAATGCCCATTTCTAGTGCAGCGGTGACACGCCAATGCCCACAAAGGTGCTGCTGCCGTCCTCACCAATGATAGTCACTAGTCTCCATCCTTGATAACTCAGTTCTAAGTTCCGCTGTTAGAAATTGAGGTCACTGTCATCTGATCCACGGGTGCGATATCTTGTTATTGCCAAAGATTTCAACATAGATGCTATTATATCTACTGTGATAATGTTGAAATACTGTGTTTCTACATTCCATGGAAATTTCTCTAGGGGTAATAATTACATCCCTATTAACCTAATTTATGTGCATTATGTTTGTTTTCTCCCTGGAGATGTCCTTCTACTTTGAGTCTGCTTTTATCTTGTGGTACTGTTCTGAGTGATAGGAATGAACTGAGCTCAGAATCTTCCTTCTCCCAGTCTAGACTTTTGAATCCCATGAGGCACCCCACTTCACACTAAAACTTCTATTGGGTATGTCTTGTATTTTAAATAGTGATGAAGTCTAGCCAGAAGGTGCCTGTGTACATGTGCTGTGTGTTTCCAGTTGATATCATCTGATTGAGTGATTTCAACTACCTTCCCGTCTCCAGTCCATCTTGTTCATAGAACAAACATAAGATGGGAAGTAGAGACACAGAGGAAGAAACAAGAAAGATCCCATTTCAACAAAGTGAATGGCAACCACTCATTCATCATCAGAGAAGCTTCCTCTTGCTATAGGTGGAAGCTAACACAGAGATCCACAAACGGACAGAGACCGAGAGATTTGAGAACACTCAGTCCCAAATGGCATGTCTTCATACACTCTCTCTTCAGGCTCCAGGAAGTTAAGTGGAAGAGGAGGCAGAAAAACTGTAAGAACTTGTGGGTAGGGGTAGATATATGACTCCAAGAAAACAATGTTTTCAAGAAACAACAGATGAATCCACATATGAACTCACAGAGACTGTGGTATCCAACAAAGAAGCCTGAATAGGTTCAAGTCAGATAGGATTTTAGTTCTCTCTGAGGGGAGAAGTAGACATGGGTTCCCATCCCTAACTAAGAAACTATCTGCAATTGACATTCAATTGCAAAGGAAAACTTAATTGTCTCCAATGGAGAGTCACTAGGTATATTTCAGAGAAAGCCCCATGCCTAGCAGCCAATACAAAATGAACTCAAGGGTGATTTGTAGGCTTTTTGTTTCCTATTCCTTTGTTCAGACAAGTTTTTGTCTTATTACTCTTTTACTTATATACTATAGTTTTTTATGGGACCCCTGTACATGTGTGTGTTTCTTGTTTTGCTTCATTTTTATTCTTTTTATCTGTGTGAATTATTAAGACAGAGAGTGAGGGAGAGGGAAAACACATGGACTTGGGTGGATGGACTAATGGGTAAGATCTGAGAGGAGATGAGAGGAAAAGAACTATGATTGAAAGACATTTTATAAAAATAATTTCAATTTTACAAAAATGAATGGCAAGAACCAACCCTTAACAGTTTTATCTTCTGAACTCAATAAACATTGCATACATATGCCCTATAGTCTCAAATTAAATATATAAACAAATTAAATTTAAAAAACACAGCAAAAATATTTTTATTCTTTAGTTCTTAATGATGACAAAATTATGGCAATGCTTATCTATCATAAAGATGTTTACATTCCTTGGAGGTATGGACACTGGCAGGATTTTCATGCTCTGCTGGATGCCCTCACAGACATGCACATATGGGCAGCAATAAATGGACTTAGTATATAATAGTTTTAAGGATGAGACATAAATATAGTAGGTAGGTGTGTAAGTGGGAGACCTAGGAGAAGTTAAAGAGGTTAAATAGGTTTGAGTGTAGTCATAGTTCATAATCTACACAAATGAAATACAACAGTTTTGAAAAGGTGTTTACTGATATTTGAGGATATTTCAGTGGTTCTTATTCACAGGTAAATATACTGAAGTTTATTATACATAATATGACAAAACTGACCTTCTATGTCATTGGACTATGGACCTAAGATCCTGTGATGGTTAATATTATGATCAGCTATCAACCTGACCAGTCTAGAACCACCTAAGACACATGCTTCTGTAGATGTCTGTGAGGAATAGTCTAGATTTGGTGAATTGAACTGGGAAGTTATACCCTATATGTGAGTAATGTCATTACTAGGACTGGATAGAGTCTTAAACTAAATAAAAAAGAAGAAAGAAAAAGAAAGCTGACGTCTGGCATTCCTCAGTCTCTGCTCCTGACTGTAGACATGATCTAAAGGGCTGCTGCAAGTTCCTGCCACCATGCCCTCCT
>JADRCC010575063.1:0-30644 GCA_019843855.1 Hylomyscus alleni | reverse complement strand
TTTTTTTTTTTTTTTTTTTTTTTTTTTTTTTTTTTTTTAGGTTGTGAGTAGGAAGCTATGGTGAACTGACAGATACTGAGAAGCTGGTTGAATCAGTGGATTGGAAATTCTGATTGGTCTGAAGATTTCTACACAGTGGGGTTGCCAATAAGTGAGGCAGAAATGTACCAGGTGTGGTCAGAAAATGGAATGCTTACCCCTGAGCTTTTGAATAGAGAACAATTACTTCCCCATCTTTCTCTCCCATGCTGGGAGCAAAGCATACAAACAGGTGTAGCTGTGTGGTAGAGAGATGGGGCCTGTAAGAGGCAACAGAACATATCAGGTGTTTGGAGACTTGAAGTGTATGCAAGGTTACTAGAGTGATGGGAAAGGATGAGCCTGATGCTGAGGGCAAATAAGTTAGAGCTTAGTAGATGGCTTCAGCAAGGATGAATGACAATTGGTACTGTCTGATAGTCACTTCAGTGGTACTAGAGATGTTGGGAGGAAATGAAGGGAAGTGGCTTGCCAGCATCAGGTAACAGCAGGAAGTGCTTCTATCCTAGGTCCAGTGCTCAGAAAGATGCAGAGAGTCAGTCTCCATCTTGGAGGGCTGTGGTGGCATCAGTTTTCTAATAGGACAACCAGGTTTCAGTTAGGGGTGTAAAGAAGGCATGGGAACAGGGGGATTTTGTATTGTTTTGTTTTATTTGCTGAAGACCGAGGTCTATTGAAAGGCACAAGGAGGAGTAAAGCTCCATGACTTAGTCAGATTAGAGTCATCCCAGCTAAGTGAGGTGAGAGTTTAGGTGATAATAAAGGGCTAGACTTTGGATAGCAAGTGATATGCATAGCATGTAAGGTAAGATGTGATCCATCCAGGCCATGTTAAAAAGGCAAAAAAATCATCTGTTTCCTAGGACACAACAAATGCTCAGTAAAAATGGCTTTTATTCTTTTCATATTATTTCTATTTTTATCTGGTTTTCAATGACAGAATAAAATACTCTCCTTAAGGTTTGCAAAGTAGGCAGAATCACCGACTTGGTGTTTAAGCTGAAACCACCTTGTATTATTTATTTTCAGAATTAAGGAAGTAGGGTTAAAGGCAAGAACTCAGATCTCCTAACTAGAACAGTTTATCCTGTTAAACCCACTGTAAGTTTCCCTGGATCTCTGTGGTGGCTGCCCATGTTAACTCAATCACTATGCTTAACAGCCAGTGTTTTCTATTCTGTCGCATATATAATCTTACAGTCCTTGAGTGGACTACTCTGTAAAGGAAGAGCCTACCTTAAGAGAGCCTTCTTGACTGAAAAGCTCACCTTCCATACACAAACCAACCTCAGAGTCTACCTCTTATATCAGGTTCCTACATTCTGGTCATGTTCCTCTGATCCTATCATCCCTGGGATGACCCTAGGCTCCAGAACCCAATAAGATAACTCACCAATCTTAGGCAAATTATGTGATTCACTCTTTCCTCTCCCCAGAAACCACAATATGGACTCTAACCCATTATTTTCCCTTTCCTTGCCCAACATAAATGTTCCCTGCATGGGCTCATGTAACACGTCAGGTGTCTTCCTGCTTAAAAACTACCACACAGTTTGTAATATGCTGTTCCCACCCTAATTAAAAAAAAAAAAGCTATACATCAAAAAATGTATCCAGTGTTTAAGACTTATCAGGCCTTCCAATGGAGGACCAAAAAAGTCTTCCCTTTGTGGTACTTTTTCTACAGGCATCTGTCTGCACCAAACTACCCACCAGCAATTTTAAAGATTGCCTCCAGCTCCTTGGTTAGCAAAAGCTTTCCTGAATGTACCGAAACTGGCTGCTGCTTCCTAAGGAACCCTGTTGACCCCATGAAAATCATCCCCATAATACTTTGTAGAATCTTTGTACAGTGCTGACATGTCAACCTGGCAGTCTCTTGGATTTCTTTTTGGTGGATGACACCTCAGTCTTGCTCTCTTCTCAGTGTTTTAGAGCATTGATTAGAGCAGCTTCAGCACTGTGCAGCTCAGAATCCAGGAGTGGGGTGAGGCTGACTTCCTTGCAAAGTCATCTGGCACACCAAGGGTGATCATTGGACAGAGGGGCTGTACCTTCTCTGCACATGGACATTTCTCAAGGTTTAGAATAGAGACAGATGACGAGATTCTAGGGACAATGCCTAAGACGGAGTGACCAGGGGACTGTCAAGCAGGCAGATCTTCCATGCAGGGAATAGTGCTCCAGATTAGAGGATACAGAGTGAGGTAGTCTGGGTCTCTGGAGGTCATTCAGATTATGTATGTGATGTGATTAGCATGGCAGAGAGAGGCACACAGGAGCCTGCGGCTCTAATGACTTCCATATCGCACCCCTGGAGCATCTAGAGCAAGTGTGAAGTGATAGGGAAAAAAAATCTAAAATGAACTTAGTCCCCCTCTGCCTCTAAGGCTTAGATTCCACCATCAAAGTTGTAAAGGGAGTTAGAGCTGTGAGTATGGTCTCTAATGTTATTTACCACTTACTAGGTGCCTCTCACCCACTGAGCACCATGTGAAAAACTACACAGACCATTATCTGGTGAACAAAGAAAGCGACAGGTCTGAAATTATCATGCAATCTGGAAGACTAGAGGTGCCAACCAGCTGTTTTAATTTAATCAATGAATCAGCAGGGAGAGGGGAGATACAAAGAGGTTTCCAAGCACAGCATCCCTGTAGCTTGGGATGCTAATAGGTAGCCAGGACAATGGTATTACCTGTTAGTGACAAAGTCAACAAGATGTTGCTTGAACATGAGGCTCCACTTCTTTATTGTGTTCAGCAGAGATGCCTTGAAGGGTCTCACATCCACTCTCATCCAGCCGTCAAACACCTTGGTGGGTTCTAGGCTGACCACCTCTTCATAGAGTTTTTCATAGGAGTCTATCTGGTCTTTGAAGTGATGGAGGAGGGGCGGATTCTCTGGGATGCCATCTTCTGCATGGGCTTCTATCTCTTCAGGTGTGAGGACATGCCCATAGAGGAGAAACTGACCAAGGATCTCCTTCCTATCCTCCACATACAGGTAAGAATACTGACTGAGGGTATTTCGATAGCCACAGCAGAGGCTCATCATACTCTGTACCCTCTCCATGAGCATGCTCC
The DNA here is from genome assembly GCA_019843855.1 of Hylomyscus alleni. Lineage (NCBI taxonomy): Eukaryota > Metazoa > Chordata > Mammalia > Rodentia > Muridae > Hylomyscus > Hylomyscus alleni. Next base: position 27,519 of record JADRCC010575063.1, on the reverse strand, counting down.
GCAGGCTGGCTAAGTCAGCCATGTCCTCTAGGTCACCCTGGGGGAGTGAGACAATGGCAGGGAGGTTACACGGGTGCTTAGTGGGATCACCCAGATGTGGAGGAGGGCAGATGGCTGTCATTCATGTACCTGATAGTGAGGAGAGCCACTGTGTGGGGAAAGCCGGGGCACCAGGGATGGCACAGCAAAAATGCTGGTGACAAGACTCTGGACAATGTCATATAAGCCTCCCTTCATCCCAGGGTCCAGGGAGGGGTGGAAAACTAATTCTGGGGTGACAAGGTTGAGCTGTGCTTCAAATATTGGGGTGAGTCCAGGCTTGCATTCTGGAAAACAAAGCAGCAGGATGACGGTGAGCGAAGCAAGTGGGCAAGGCACCATTTCCTAAAACCTGGACTCAGACATTACAGTGCAGAAAAATACAAATGTAAATTTTGCCTATAGAGGGGAGGGGGCAGCCCTGTAGTGTTTCACTACAGGGAACTGCTGACATTCAGAATGAACCTGTTCTTGTGTAGGGCTCTCCTGGGTGTTACACAACATTTACTTTTCTTGTCTTGTCCTTGAAGAGCATACTCCAGTGACCCACCAACCCAAGCCATAGAGCAGAAAATTCCCTTCTACATTCTTAACACCCTGTCTTGGGATGATGCTGCTTCTCCTGAAGAAGAGGCTTAGTTGCCAACTACACAACACCACCAGCGTCCATTTCCTGAGTGGGGGGTCTGCCGACCCACATTCATACAGGAATGAACAAGGTACACAATCCTAATTTTTCCGTTCCTTTTCTATAACCATGGGTCTTACTTTAATTCTGTAGTCTTGCGGTGATAAAAATTTTAAAAACAGTATAAATAATTCACAGACTCCTGATTACTTGCTAGACGAAGTTGCCTTGCTAGATTTAAGTCAAAATATAACGTGGAGCACAGTGTTCTGTGTATAAGACAAATGCTTAAAGTTTTATCAGTAACCACTGAGTATCACGCATCTTTTGACAATAGAAATAAGTGAGAGAGGGTTGTAGGATGGACTGTGTGGGTAAAGGAGTCTCCTGACTGAGCCACTGCCCTCTTATTGCCTAGAAAAAGAGCTAAAACTGGGTATGTAACCAAATTCCCTAGCTCTACATGGCATTAGGTGTAGTGATGTGATTCCCACTAGGGTAAAGTGGGAGGGGACCCCTGAGAGTCCGGTGAGTCTTTCCTATACATCCTTCTTCCCTTTCTATAGACTACAGCCTGAACATGATGTGACTCTCTGGACCTTAGAATGAGGCCAAGGCCACAGAGAATAGCAGCACTACAGGATCAGAGCAACCTGCCACAAAGAACGGCAATTCTTATGGAGTATTACTTGAGGTCATTTGGCTTCTTTATACCTTAGGCCACATTTTGGATGGAGATTTGGTTACCATAGGTTGGCCATTCTTGCTAACTAAAAACCACATTGTCCTCAAAGACTCCATAATAAGACTAAGATCTTATTTTCAAAACCACAGGCATCAAATAATGAGTATGTATTGTGGGACTCGGGAGAGTTTCAACAAGCATATTTTAACCTAAGGGAGACAACTTTACCAACAGCCTTGCAGGTTTGATCTCTGGGGAGAGCTGGAAGAAAAAAATACAAACAGCAATAAAATCCTGTGGAATTCATCTTGAATAGGTTGGACATCACTTGTCTGAAATGCTTGGGGCAAGAAGAGCATCAGGCGGCACAGACTGCCTGTGGAGCATTCCTAATCCAACATCTCAAATGGTCTGAAATCCAAAATGTGTAGAGCTTGGTTAGTATCTCAGGGCATTTCGGAATCCAGATCTTTGGTAAGGGGTGCTCAGTGTGCAGTCACAGTGTGCTGCACATCACTGCAAAATAGTATGTTAGTAGATTAATCTGCATGTCGTTTACAGCATTTACAAAATTTACAAGAATATTGGAGGGCTATGGGACTTTCTGTCACATGTGCTGGTCTGAGAACTAAATCTCTACATCAGATAAAATGCACACATCATTATTACAGGAGGAAAATGTCCTGGCATCCTCGATGGAGATACAAGCCAGTCTTTTAGGAGTTGTGTGGGTGTTTCTTGGTGTGGTAGGTAGCATGTAATCTTTATGCAAGATTTGAGCAGATTTGACAAGGAAGCCAGCCAAAGACATAGACTTACTCCTACTTAGGGAGACAAAAATGATAAAATGGACCACTTCATTCCCCCTCAGCTATCCAGTATCTGCAAAACATGGTGTGTGTGTGTGTGTGTGTGTGTGTGTGTGTGTGTGTGTGTGTGTGTGTGTAAGCCAGCTGGACTGGAATTTGCTATGTAGCCCTTGGTGGCCTCAGATATACATTTCTCCTGCTTCAAGCTCCTAATTGCTAAGATTACAGATATGTACCTCCACACCTGGGCTTAAATTTTACCTATAATGCATCAGCTCAGGCGGCAATAAAGTCCCTGTGGTGCTACAAAATATTTATCACTCAAAGAATTTGGAAGGGCTATATTTTGAAGAAAAGGTATTTTTCTGTTTTCTGGAGGGAAACGTGATGCTTGGAGATCCTGGAGAAACACTGCCAGCTCCTCTCCATCCTGTTTACAATCTCATCTTCCGTGAGAGGGAAAGTGGCACATCAGGCCATTCCATACCAAATTCAGACAGCCACTAGCCAAGGGTCACTAACCTGAGATGCCATTTGTGGACACTACCTATAAAATGGCTTTGTCTTTATCCTAGGTCTAGTCGAGGACTGAGTGGGAGGGTGCCCAAACTTCCAACATCAGAGAACTCTGTCTAATTTAATAAGGAGAAAGCTGCCATGTTGGTAGCTAAGAGCTACTTCTTGAGTTTCAACATCTGTGGTTCATGCCCCAGGCTCTAGAAACTAACATCTCAGAGTGTATTGTCAGACTTCTTTCATTTGGAGCAGCCCTGATCCCTATAGGTAGCATTTCCAGCTAACGATATCATGGGGTTGTTTATTGCAGACATACTGAGATGAGCACTGTTCTTACTTGGCACCATCTTTCACAGAGTGGGAATTGGGATTCATCTTGGCCTGGTAATGGTATCTCTGCAATTATTGTACTTGGTAGGACTTGATATTAAATGCCCATCTCACTTTGATCCTCTGCCTTCAAAATATTCCTTTGCTGGTACAGTTTGACTCATTCTTCAATATGACCCTTACTAGACAGCCCAGAATCTACCAGAATATGAAGGTCTAGTTTAACTTTTAGTCTTGAACTTTTCTGCCCTCTCTATCTCACTATTTACTAGCCAAGTTAATCTACTATAAGAGTTTCGAATCTGGGCACCTTACCATAGTTTATCCACCCTAATTCAAAGCACTTACCTATATCTAATAGCTTCAGAGACAGCTCATCACATTCTTAACATTTCTTCTCCTTCTGAGAGCTGTCTTTTCCCTTGCTTCTTGTCTCCTTTTGACACATAATTCTGTCTTCCCCCCACTTTACCTGCCAGCTTCAAACCTCCTGTGTTCCTCAAAGGCCACAGAGATAGAACATGCAGAGCTTGAAGGCACAGAACATTCCCTCTATCTGCCCATGAGTCAAGTGTGGAGGAAGGCATCTTTAGTAACCACTTCCCCTTGTTCCAACTCTAGCCACGCCTCTCCTGCACCTTTATTTTGGTGGAATTCTCATTTTGTGTTTGTCATGGGCCTTATGATCTTACAGCCTGCTGTGTCATGTGATATTTAGAGTCAGGCATCTTTTCTCTTTGAACCACTGTTTTCTCTCTATCACTTATAAAATACCCTAGCACTTTGGCCAATCTCAACTATATTTTACTCTACTACAGTACAGATTGCTGCTGCCATCTGCCCTGTAGCCATCAATCGATAAGTACCAGTGTTTTCCAGTAGATATTTGAGAGAACACTCAATAGCAAGAAAAAATCCATCCAACAACATGGAATCAATGTGGTTCACATAAGACTTCCAGATGCTGGATGCTGGGTCTGCTGCAAACAGAACCAGGTTTTCCTACAGAAGAAAGGAGACAGTGTGTAAGCCATGTTTAACAACACAGGAGAACTGGCAAAATCACCACCAATAAGAATGCATAACAAAAGCTCTCTGCAAAGGCTTTGCTGTTACATGTTCTTACAGTCTGTTCTGTCAAAGAGGAATAGACATTGATTGACAAGAACATAAGTCCATTCCATGAAGAAGATGTGGGGTCATATCTCTCCCTGAAGGACAGGGTCTGGATGTCTTTGAAGTGAAGGTGCTGAGGAATGTAGCACATTGAGTGCTTTGCCATCTCTCACTGCTCATACTGCTGAGGGAGGCACACCAGAGCAGGAGATAGAGTAGGTAGAAGATGACTAGGATTCGGGGATTCACAGTTCCTGGTTAATCCTTTGAAATGGGCTGTGCTCTATGGTTGGCATCTGATATTAATTAAAGGCCTTTCATTACACTGAGTGATTTAGAAAACAAACCATACAAGAAATCTCTCTCTCTCTCTCTCTCTCTCTCTCTCTCTCTCTCTCTCTCTCTTTCTCTCCCCTCCATCTCAGCTCCTCTTCTCCCTCTTTCTCCTCTCTCTTCTCTTCTATCTATCTCTTTTCTTGATCTAGGGTAACCTAAGTGTCACCATGGTAACAAGGTTTGGACATCAAGGAGAGAGAGCCTATGTACTCAATGATTCTTAACACAGGCAGCCACTTGCTTTTCATCATTTTCATAATTATTAAGACTTTATACCTTCTTTCCAGGGAGCTGATGTTTTCAGAGAAGGCAGTAGGTCACTCGGAGAGGTGACTCTCTAAAGTGATTCATACTTACCCCTCGAGGAAACACTGCCATGTTACAGATCTCGCTGGAGCTTAGTGATTTCCCGGTCCTGCTTTTAAGTGTCACAGTTCTAAAAATTTTAAGATGCATTACCAATGCCTTTACATCCTAAGTTGATTTAAGGTTTTCTTAATGACTTTAAACCCATCATTATGCAAATTATACTATGTGATGATGTGCAGTGGTTCGCAGGTGCTAGGATGTATGTTTTACACTAAGTAACTGGAAGGCTTATTTTATGTGACAAACTTCTGTTTCACTAAAGAAAAAGTCAGACATAGAAAACAGCAGATTAGGGAGTTATTAGACGAGACCATAGTAGTTGTTAAAACAGCCAACCAGCAAGTAAGCCAAGCATGTATTGCACACACTTGTAATTCTAAATCTCAGTAGGTTGAGTCAGGAAGATCATGACTTCAAAACCAGCCTGGGTTAAACAGGGAGACCCTCATCTCTAAAACAACAGTAACAAAGCAAATAACTAACAAAACTAAAATTTCCTCTCAAATCTAGTGAAAAGGAGATCCAAAGAGCTTGCAAACTCTGACTGGGGTGATTGCAGTGAAAACCCACTTAGGCACATCATAGCCAAACTGAAAACTGAGAAAAGATTAAGCATCTATTAAAAGCAACTTGAGAAGAGGCAGTACATCACAGAGAAACAAAGACACAATTATGGCTTCCTTCTTTTGGGACACAATATGGGGGATGAAGACCAAGCAACAATGGATGAAAGAAAATAAGACTGCACAGGATTCTATATCCAGTAAAAGCTGCCATTCCAAAACCAGGTGAAGTCAGGACATGTCAAAGCTGAGCCAATGTGTCAACATTAGGCCTGAACTTCAGGGTACTAAAGAAGATTCCTTAGGTCTAAGAGGGTATGGGATAGAAACACAGATCTACAGAAAATAATAAAAAACATGACTTGACATGTGTGTGTTGGGGGGGCAGAGAACGCTATCAGTGTTTCTAACTTATTTTTACAAAGAAGATGGATGAATCACTTATAATGTAGTCATTATTGCATTTCCCTATTTTTTCTTTAAATTTGTATTTATTTTTTGAATATTTCACAAATGCATGTAATGTATTTAAATACACCCACTCCTCATTGCTCTTCCTCATCTCTCTCCCACTCCTTTTGACACCTTCTCTTCAAAAAGACTTCTTCTTACTTTCATCTCTTTCTTCCTTAAAATGTTAATGAAAAAAGTCTAGCAGTATTTAATATATTGATGAATGGATGTGCTATTTTACTACATTTGATATATTGATATAGCATAGATGTCATAAAATGAGGGTGTCTTAGTTTTGTTTTCTATTGCTGTGATAAAATATCCTACCCTTCCCCCAAAAAACAAAACAAGCCCTCCCCCAAAAACTACCACCCCCAACAAAAACAAAACAAAATACCCCCCCAAACCAATACAACACACACATACATACACATGCACCGCTCACCCTCACTCACACATACAACCTCCAGTCCATCCTTGTGTGGAAGCCAAGGCAGCAGATGCCTGAGCAGAACATTCACAGTCAAGTGCAGAGAGCAATGAATCTGAGCTTGCATGCTAATGCTCAGGTTACTCTTGAAGATTCCTGCTGTGAACCCAGCCTGTGCAACTTGAGCCCCCCACAATCAGGGAAGACCTTCCTACCTCGAATAAGTCCATTAACAAAATTCCTTACATGTTTGCTCAGAGATCAGCCTAACTGAGACCATGGCTCTTTGAAACTCCCTACCTAGGTGAATGAACACTGAGTCAAGTAGACCATCTAAGCTAACTGTCACAATGGGGAGAAGTTAAACGGAGGTGCACTCCCCAAAGTCTCTACACCTCAGAATAAAACTGATAGAAATCTAGATCAGCTCCTAGAAATAGTGTAAGAGCTGGAACCACAACTAAGCTATCAATAGGATGCTGAAGATTATGTGTGAACCTACAAGAACATGGACACAGAAAATCAAAGTAGAAGGAAGAAACAAAACAAGTGAGAACATAACAGAAATAAATTCCATTATCTCTACACTGCACATAATCAGCCCAAACCCTCGGACTAAAAGATAGACTTGTTAGTGCGAAGAATGCATTTCTTGGGCCTAGAAAAAGAGAGAGATGGTGCAAGAGTTAAGAGCACACACTGTGCTTATGGAGGACCCCAAATTTGGTTCTCAGTATATACTTCAGGTGGCTCACAACCACATGTAACTCCAGCATCTGAGGATCCAGTGACGTCTCTAGACTCCATGAATACTGGTGCACACACCTACACATGGACATTCACATATACATATAATTTTTTAGAATCTAAGAAATTTTCAATGCTTTTACTATATACTGGTTACAAAGGGAAATTTTTTTGTCTGTAGAGAAGTAAGTAGATTGAAGGTATGAGTTTGGGGAGATGGACAATGAAAATAATAATAGTAATCAGTAGGGAAGTTTACCTTATTATCAAACTTCAAAATGAAGGAGCATAATTGGAAATAAAGAGAGACTTTTATAATGATGGTATATTCAGTTCATCAGGGTATGATGATGACAGTCATGCCCACAGAGCTCACATGAAAAAAATTGACAAAACTAAAGGATTAAACAGATAAATCTAAAATCACAGAGATTTTAATATTCTATCTATACCAGTTGATAGAAAAAAATAGATATACAAGACCAGAAAGCATCCTAAAGATCCTAATAGAACCATCACATCTTATTTGGAGGATGCCACACCCAAAATGGAAGCACAGATATTGTTATCAATGTCCCAATGTCCAAAACATCCTCTCCAAGTTAGACTGTGTGGTCTAGGATATAGAACAAGTTTCAGTTAATTCCAAGTATCTCTCTGACCATAGAGTTAAATTAGACATCAATTCTATTACTATATCCTTAGAAGCCCAAAATGTAAGGAAATTCGAAAACACATTCCTAAATGATTATTGAATTAACAAAGTGATACAAGGAAAATAGTTGAAGCCAATGATGACATGAGGCAGGTTAAGACTCTGGCATGAAGGCAACACATGGCCAAGATGGCATCATCAAAGAAAGAAGGAAAGGCCTAATGTCAAGATATTTTGTTTCTATCCTGTGAGTCTAGAAAAAAAATAGATAAGCAATACATCCTAAAGTTACTAAATCTAGGATCAGATGATGCTTTTAAAAAATCAAGTAAAAGGGGCTGGAGAGATGGCTCAGGGGTTAAGAGCGCCGACTGCTCTTCCAAAGGTCATGAGTTCAAATCCCAGCAACCACATGGTGGCTCACAACTATACATAATGAGATCTGACGCCCTCTTCTGGGGTATCTAAAGACAGCTATAGTGTACTTACATATAATAAATAAATAAATCTAAAAAAAATCAAGTAAAAGAGTTCTTCATCTTTCAAAGACAAAATTTAGGAACTTCTTCATGTAACTGGTCATTATTACTATTTATGATGGGGCATCTTAATAGTCCTTCAAACCACACTTATATAGAATGGTGATTTATTCCTGAGTTCTGGCATGAGTTCATGGCTTTTTCAGTAGTGTTGGGGATGGTGGTCATTTATATCCTTCCCACTGTTCAAAGTGAAGTTTCAGTTGTTGGTCGTGGGACATGAGGCTGCCTTAACCATAGTACAGGACAAAAAAAGCTTTGCTGTATTAACTGTGGCATTGTGAATTCTTTCTTCTGATCAAAGCCAGGGATGTCATGGCACTCTCTCATCTCTCTGGGCTCTTTACTGGTAGCTCATAGGGATAATGCAGTAGAGCCACACCAGGTTGTATGGGCAGGGGTGGGTGGTCAGTATAGAGGGTGATTTAGGATTCTGTTTTGCCTTCTCCTTCTAGTTTGAGGAGTTGGGTGTGAGACGAGTTAATTTTGACAGTGTTAGGCGTTAGTACTGGATCCTTGATTTGGGAGTTCTTTTATCTGTTAGCTTTAGTTATTTTACTATTAGTCTAGAGTTTTATTCTCGTCCACAGAAGACTCAGCAGCTATTGATTATTCTAATACACAGCTCCTTTTTTAACATTCAAATACCCTTCTTGCTACAGTGTCTAAGTGGTCAGTTGTTACCTGAACAAGAGCATGAATCTTAAGTCCAGATTCCCTGATGAGACTGTAGTATTTTTCCATGTGATCCTGCTGATCATCCAGAGAAAGGGGCCATTCTTTTTTCCCATCTTTTCTCTTAAATATTGGAGACACCCATGTTTTCATGATGTTTTGAATCTGGTCCACATTGTCTTTTGTCTTCTGAATTCTTTGTTCCAGGTCGTGAATACTATTGCTTATTTGCATGGCATAATCCCAAATGCCTGCTCCCCAAAAGAAATGGAATTAACTAAAATGGCATGTGGTGGTGTCAAAGCTGATGGACCTTGTGCTATGAATGACAGGAATTTATGCCTACACACTTTAGGAGACTTTTCTGTACAGGTTGCTTCTTTATCAGAAAAGTCTACTCCTTTCTGGTCATATTAAAAAGCCAGCCCCTCCCATAATTCCAATTATACAGGAAGATAAACAAGGAAATATTTAGCTACCAAGCACATAGGAATTATCATAATTGCTAGGAAATATCAGATCAATTTGATGATTTTTTGATTAATCATGTTTTGTTTATAGTAACCTGCAATGTGTTGTATCTTAAAAATATGATCCTCTTACATATACTGGGTAAAGTCCTAACACATTCAATAGAATAACTGGAACTTTCCTGAGTTGACTATGATCTTCTTTTTAAACTCTTAGTTTTCTAAGGATATTAGTGTTAATTGTTTTCCCTACTCTGTCATTCTTTACATTTCATTTTAAACTTTATGATGGATTTAAAAAAACCATAGCCAGTCTTACATAATTTGGGTTATACATATGCCTTCTGCCCTCCCACAAATGAGAACTCTTTGATGGTAGTATACCACATATCCCATCTTGTCCCTAGAGTCCCTCACAAGCTCACAATCAGTAGTAACTAAAGGTTTACTGGATTTAACTAAAAATGCCAGAACAATAAAAGTATTGTTTTCTTCTTTTCTGTGCTCATATCCTAGTTTAATAATCTAAACAACAATGATGGCAATCAGAGTTTTCATTTCTAAAGTTTTCATTTCATTTCTAAATATGCAGGAGAACATGGGGGCACCATAGACAACCTACGAGTCGCTTGTGGTACAGGTTATAGAGATTTCTATATTGACTACTTATATCTGGAGAGAAGGAGGAAGATGGACTCTCAGTGTTTCCCAGCTTGGGTATATATCTGAGAAGAGGCTGGTTTTGTGTTTGCAACTCATCAGAGTCTGGGTGGATAATAAGGGAGCCTCTTAACTTCACTGGGTCTTTCAGTGCCCACATTCCTTTCTGACTGCAGGTTGTTCTTTCTTACCTTCTGTTTTCCAGCTCAGAGTCTCCTCTGCAGCTCTCAGGCGGAGATCAATATTTTGCAGTTCTTCCTCCACTAGTGGAAATTCCACCTCTAGCAGAATTTTTATAACCTTGTTGTACCAATTTGCTATCAACTCCAAGTTGGTCACAAGCTGACGATAGAATTCCCTGGAGGAGAACATGGCTGCTGCGGTCTCTGGGATGGGTTTCACCTCAGTGGGCTGAAGATAGTTCATTTCTTTCAACACTGAAATCAGCTGAGGAAAGAGGCAAACACAAGTGGCATCTGCTCGGGATCAGCAAGAAAGTAACTGTGTCCATGAAGGACCCAGGAATCTTGGGGGCCTAAAGACCTTGGGCATCTTGTTAACCTCTGTTCCCATAAGTTCCTCACAGGCAGCATTAGGGAGGAAGGTTTAGAAGAAAGAAGATAACTTGAAGGGAAGTCAAGTGGTCAGAAGTATAAAATGGAAGAGTGAGAAGAAGGAGCCCATGTCCTAAAAGTTCAAATTATCTAGTAACAACATAGTTGTTAGAGCTTGCATGCACACACCTTATGATGTTGTACCATGGCAAAGTCATTTAGCAATGTATTTCTGAGGAAGTGATCCTGTCATTATGCAACTCATGTTTGATTTCCCCATTGTGCAAAATCAAATACATTGGTCAAGCCTAGAGAAGTCATGGACATGAATACCAAAAGAAAGTAGTCCAAGCTGAGATGCATCCCTCCACAAGAGAGTGCAGAGTATAAGTTCTTTAAAGTAGTATTTGAAATTATTTTTTAAAAAAATCTCTAGACCCTTGAAATCGGTGGACTTAAGTGACTGTTTCTGGGACCCCAGGGGAAGTTACTGTCACCCAGCTGACCTGTGGGTTAAAGTTGACAGAGAGCTGCTTTGTGTTGGGGTCACGATGCAAAAGTGGTAGGGAGAGATTGTACTGTGACTTTTCAGACACCGTCTGACACCAGTCCTCATAAAGTCTTCTCTCATACCTGCAACAAGAGACAACAGCCACCTCATAAACAGGCTGTGAACCCTCAGCTCCTGGCCTGGCTCTATAAGTGAAACAACCTGGAGAAACAACTGATGTCTGATCCAGCCAGGATGAGCTAGCTCTTTCAGGGGCCCACTGATTGTTGAAGGTGGTTGTAGGCATAATGTTATTGTGCACTGTGTAAAACTTACCCTTGCATATTATTCAAAGGCTAATTTCTCTATCCCACTCTCTGGTTTCAGTCTGGGCATGGCATTGTAACACTCATGTTAAGAATCTCCGGGCTGGAGAGATGGCTCAGTGGTAAAGAGCACTGACTGCTCTTCCTAAAATCCTGAGTTCAATTCCCAGCAACCATACGGTGGCTCACAACCATCTGTAATGGAATCTGATGCCCTCTTCTGGTGTGTCTGAAGACAGCTGCAGTGTACTTACAGACATAAAAAAAAAAAAACTTAAAAAAAATCTCCTATCTCAACTTGTGTAAACAATGCTCACCATTTATTCTATGCCTTGTCAATAAAATCTGGAAAAGCCAATAATTAGGCAGTAGAAAAAAATATGGCAGGGCTTCTGTCAGCCAGAGGGGGAGAGAGAGAAAGGGAGGAAGAGAGGAGTACCACAAGGAAGGGGTCCAAATAGACAGCATGGAAACACAGTTGAAGCCCAGAGAGCCAGACTAATACAAAAATGCAAGTATCTCAGTGATTTGGGCTGAACGGTAGCCAGATTATATTAGAGGATTAGGATAGAATAATACCTAGTTATTGTGCTTTTAATTTGCAAATAAATCTTGGTCTCTCTGTGTTGTTATTGGGGAACTAGCTAGGATAAAGAAAAACAGTCACTGTATTAATTTATTGCATACGTTTCTACTATTAGATATACAATCTTTTACAGGTGGTACCATTGCAATCAGAGAAGAATAGAAAGATTTTGATGATCTTTGGGGGTGAGAATGGAAGGCTTTGCTTACCTCCAGGGATATATAGAGAAGATATTGATAACAACTGCGCTCACACTAACCTTCGAGTTAGTTTGTGGAATTCATTATTCAGTCATTGCACATTGACTGGGTACATGCCATGTGCTGAGCTTGGAGAATAAATTCATGAATTAATAACTCATGATAAAGACAGCTAATGGTGGGGACCACAGAAAGATCAGTATAACATAGTACAGCAAACATCCATCTTAGGGAGTTTCCATGGGTCTCGGCATCAGATGGCAGGGATAAAGACATCGAAGAAAGCCTTGTGGGAGAGACAATGGAGCAATTCTTTTTTTTTTTTTTTTTTGGTTTTTTTGAGACAGGGTTTCTCCGTGTAGCCCTGGCTGTCTTGGAACTCCCTCTGTAGACCAGGCTGGCCTTGAACTCAGAAATCTGCCTGCCTCTGCCTCCCAGGTGCTGGGATTAAAGGCATGCGCCACCACTGCCCAGCAATGGAGCAGTTCTTAACTTGGTCTCATGGCTGAGCAGAGGTTGTGTAATGAATCCCATCAGAAACCAGGATGAGGTGTGGAAGTGAGAAACAGTTTGATAGGCCAGGAATAAAGGGTGAGTAGTACATTGTAGGCTGGAGGGAAGCAAGAACTAGGGAACAATGGAGACCCCGAGAGTTTTTCAAATGAGGCTATAGTAACATCATTGGATTTGGCTAGTGTGTGCATCAAGGGACACAAATAAGGAGGGCTGTCAGAAAGCTGCTACAGCAGGTCAGTCTGGAGCAGATGTATGGTTTTTTGAGAAGAATCCAGTGATGGAGACAAGAAAGGGAAAATACATTTAAGTTATTTATAGGGTAAAGGGTAGACATGTAAGTTCCTGGCAGGTAGAGGAGCCAGGAGCCCATTTGTCTAACCCAATAGCAAGCAGTATCAGAATTTGAGCTTTTATGCCTATACCCTACTCTCTAGATCCTGGAGGAAGAGCAACAGTAAAAGCAGAAGGCAGAGTCATATTGGAAGTCATATCTAGACCTATAGACCCAGAACCTCTAAAAGATTCAGTGGGCTCCAGAGAAGGCACAATTAGGGGCTCATGTGCAAATACCATTCTTTCTTATGTTTCTCTCTAAAAGGACGGAGGACATATTTTGGAGCTTAGTTCACTCCTTGCGGTATAAACTATGGCTTTCTGTTTACTGAGCAGCAACTGTCAATTCTAAGCTTCTCAGAGCACCACTCCATTCCACAAGGGTCACAGACACAGGAATGGGATGCTAAGAACATGTTCATGTCCTTAATACAGCCACATTCTCCCAGAGACTTGTTCTCCAGGCCCTGTAATACTATACTTACAAATGGCCAGGCCATAACCCATAAACTACACAATGAGATTTCATGGCTGATATGGAATCTGTCCTATGAACAGCAAAAGGCATGGGTGTGGGGTGTAGAGGTGAGGGAATAGGGGAATGTGGGGGTGAGAGGGGGTTGGGGTGGAGAAATCTGAAGGGAGATGCAATCCCAGAAGCTGCTCACTCTTCTAGCAGGGATAGCAAGTCTTCGTATTTTTGTATCATTCGCTTTCCTTCAGCAGATTGCAAGCACCTATCAATTCACAAGAAAGGGGAGAAAAAGACATACAATTAGAAAAGGCCAACATTACCATCTAACAAATAAATGACAGGCTACAGAGAAGGAATTGGTAATTGGGGGACTGAGGCAACAGGATTATGTGTTCCAGGCTTCCCTGGGACAAATACAGGGATCTTATGCATCTCAAGAAATAAAACAACAATATCAAAAGACAAAGAAACCAGAGATGGAACAGCTTTTGGGTTAGATTTCAAAGGGCCTTGAAAAAGAAATTGCATTCTCCTCCCTGAACATCTTCCACAGGCCACTAGGGGGCATCCACACTTTCTAAAATTCTGTCAGAACCCCAGATGGCAGGGACAGTGTGATGTCTGTTGCTGTGTTTCCACCAACTGCTGTTCTGGCTACACTGGTCATATATACACCAAGTAGATGAATTTTCACAAAACACGAATAAAAAGAAATTTGAGGGAGTAAAGAAAAATTCTAGGTGGTATTGTTTTCTGTGTATAAAGAAAAAATTCCATATAACATTACATATATGTATATGTGCTTATAACAATGCTTCATATAATAACATATAGGTAATATATAAATGACAATCATTAGATAGAGATAGATAGATAGTGAAATGATATTCCTTGACATGTTTGCATGAGGCCCCACACACCTCTCTCCTTCTAAAATATGTACACACACACACACACACACACACACACCTCCATACAGAAATGCATCTATGAACACTATTTTCTCATACTTGCATGGCAGAGGTTTCTGCCAGGTTGCTGGGGGACCACAGAAGAGAACAGAGTCTACCACACAATACTCTCACCCACAGCTTTTCCCACTGCATTTGACCCTGGCTGTCATAGTCAATGAGTGTCCAGTTCCTAGGAAAAAAACTGGTGAAGTCTCTTTAATTTTCAAAATATCTTCACCCTAACTGCATGGAGTCTGATCTTGTTTGTCCTGCTAGTAAAACTAGGCAGCTAAATCTTTAACATCCACTTTCTCTCTGTATGCCTGCACAGATCTCTCCCTGTGATCCCTGGAGCCTTCCACAGGACCCTCACTCCTGCAGAGAAAGCACTGGGTTGCTTTGTTCCCTTTTGTGCTGAATGAGCAGTAGTATCTCAGGGAGCTCCTGACCAGGCAGGTGACTTGGACCTCTTATTCCCTAATTCCCTCACATCCTGCAGTATTTCTACAGGCCTCACAATGACCTCACAAGTCTCAGATGTAGATCTGGAGAGGCGAAGGCAAAGGTGCATATGGTTTACTTCACAAAGTGTCAGGCTAGGCTGCCTAGCAGGTGTGAGAGGTCCCCGGAAGCAATGCAATGATGATTCCATTTCACTTTTTCTTTGATGGTGATGTTATTTTTAGAGAATGAGTTTCCAGATATTCAAAGGATGCAACCAACTGAAGGAAACAACCACCAATTTATAATAAGGCTCTTCCTTAAATTCAGGTGGACAATTAGGAATCCTTCCAGTCCCATGTAAGTATGGAATCCAGGCCTGACATGTCACAGGCTCACAGAGTTCGGTGGCTG
Source organism: Hylomyscus alleni (assembly GCA_019843855.1). Classification (NCBI taxonomy): domain Eukaryota; kingdom Metazoa; phylum Chordata; class Mammalia; order Rodentia; family Muridae; genus Hylomyscus; species Hylomyscus alleni. The sequence goes on along the minus strand of JADRCC010575063.1, from coordinate 12,211 downwards.
ATGAAGATCCCACCCAGGAGGCCATCCACAGGACAGCTGCCCACTGAGGAGGTTGGTAACTCGGCACTGGATCCATCCATCTGTGCTCAGCCCCAGGCTGTTCAGGATGTGGGTGCCTGGGAGCTTCTTCAGCATTTAACTAACTCTTTGTTGGTTGAAGGTGCCGGGACTGTTTCTCCACACACGAACTGATCTTTGTCATAAATCACTTTTATAAAGAGTGAGCAGCGAGGACATGTTGCCACATCTTCTCCATTTTCCAAATCTTCCTTGGTGATGGAGAAGTTATCCCCACAGGGGCAGGGGTAGAAATACGTCTCTGAGTTCTTGTCATATTGAAAGTCCTTGATCTCCACCTTGTCATGAAACACCACCATGGTCACCCGGTCAGCGTCACATCAGTTGGCCTAGCTGCACCCAGGCAGGGTAGGCCCGGACTTCCTGGCCCACCCTGGAGCAGGAACCCCATTTCACTTTTTGTTAGAAACCTACAGCATTCTCTTTTTATTATGTTTTTAATTTTATGTGTATGAGTGTTTTGCATGTGTTCATGCCTGTGCGCTGGTGCCAACAGAGCCAGACGAGGGCATTGGTCTGAGAGTCATCTGGCATATAGCCATCTTCTTTATGGCGAAAACCCATGGCTACAAATTAGCTGAGGTGGGGAGTCCAAGCCTGGGTGCTTCTTAGGAGCTGTGCTCCTTGCAGGATCCACTGAAGCCTCTGATACTACCAACCAGCAGCTCAACCCTAGCCACCACCCAGCCAGTCCTATTCCCTCTGTCCTTTAGCTCCCGAGAGCATTCTTTGCAATCTCTGCTTCCTAAGAACCAGACCCATGACAGCTATGCAGTTCCTATGCCTGGAAGCAGCCTTGACTCCCTCTTGCATGTCTTCTGTGCTTGGTTTTAAGGCAGTGGCTGTCTACCTTTCTAATGTCGTGACCCTTTAATATAGTTCCTCCTGTTGTGGTGATCCCCACACACCCAAAACCATAAAAGTATTTTCACTTTTCCCACTTCATAATTGTAATTTTGTTATTGTCATCAATTATAATATAAATATCTGAAATGCAGGATATCTGCTATGTAGGATGACTGGTAGGCAATTCCTGTAAATGAGTCCTCTGACCCCTCCCCACCAAGGGGCCGAGACTGACAGGTTGAGAACCACTGCTTTACGTGGCATGCCTGAGAGGTCTGGGTCCTCAGTCCTACTCCTGGTCAAATTCTCTATGGCTGGAAAGTATAGAAAGGAACTCTGGGCTGGAAGCTGGAGATGCAGAAGCCTCTCTCAGTTATTTCTTGGCTGCCTCTGGGATTGGGGGGAGTCACCTCCCTTCTTCCTAACTGGTTTCTCCATAAGCAACACGGAAAGCTTACCCAGAACAGAGAAGAGATCAGCTCCTCTCCAATATCAACTGCTCATGTTGAGGCTTCCTGTCTGACTCATGACCCAGGAGTGAGGTAGTGACTGAACCCTACAGTCGCCTCCGTCTCACATCTTGAAAGACGTTTCATCTTGCTACCTGAGTGAGCCCCAGAGTCTCTGTGGACATTCCTGACTCTTAGAAAAGCTGTAACACCAACAGTCCGCTTCCAAATCCTTTGCCTTTGTTGTACTTGACAATGCCAAGTGCTTTGAACAGGATCGAGTCTTCTACAAAGAGGGATCAGAGGGAGTCTGCCTGTCCCCAGGCAGGAAGCATCCTTAACCCAATGTCTCCTCTCATGCACTAGCAGCCGAGAGTCTTCTGAGATGCTCGGCTTCTAGGACCAGTCATGGAACAGGCTCATGCTTCCCTAACCTGGTTACCGTCAGTCACCAAGCCAGAGACCCAGAGTTCCAGCCCAGATTCAGACTTGAGTGGTGAGGTCAAGAAGCTGCATTTCTAACACAATCTTCACAGCACATTTGGGAAGCAGTCATTATTTCCCAACTGCCCTGGGGGTGTAGAGAATTCTTTTCCCAAGAAGTAATGTTGAGGGCCTCCGTAGAATATGAAACCTCTGATTGGTCTTCCTCTGGAAATCACCTATGGGGGCTAAGCTTAAGTTAAACCCAAAAAGACTCATATCTCAACCCACATGTATGACTGGGGTGATAGAGCCTACAGAGGGGCTGAGCATAAAACAATGGGCAGATTGTGTGTGTGTGTGTGTGTGTGTGTGTGTGTGTGTGTGTGTGTGTGTCTTAGATGCCTCTTAAGAATCAAATACTCACCTATGTGGTATGTTTTTGAAGTTGCCGAAGGGACCCTTGATGCGCTGCCTCAGCTCCTGTGCCCAGCGGATGCCGCCTGCCATAGTGGGCATGTTCTTGTGCACGGGAGAGAATCCTGGAGACATGAACAACTATCCTGAAAACAGAGGTCTGGCCCCCAGCTCCCTCTACCCCAGGAGAGCCTTCTCTAGTTACCCACACATTGCTGCATCTATTTCCAGACAGAAGTCAAATGCCCCACTAAAGAGACCTTTGGGAGAATATAACAGCTCAGAGAACGTGGGTCCTCCGCCTAGTTATCTGATTGAATTGGTCTAGCAGCTGGTCATAATTATTTTTAGGACACCTCAAGAGAATTTTACGTGAACACTGAGGGTCGAGGCAGTAGTCTTAAACAGATAATTTCATCTCTCTGGGACTCACTTTTCTCATTTTAAAAACCAGGGTGGCATCTCCCTTGCTTAATAACAGCCAAAGGTTTCTTTGAGAATTCTATCAGGTTATAAATGGACAAGCCACGTGGATAATGAATTATGTCAGCAGCCTGTGTATTATGATCTTAGTCCACACACTGAATTTACTTCTGTATAAACAGTTATCACAATTTAGCAAAGCTGAGATTTCACCTACCATCAAAACCATTCAACTTCTCTGGTAAAATGAAAGTCGTCCACTCTCTGCTGGCATTTCTAACTCTCTGTTGGAGCTGAGAGGGGACAGTCCCTTCACCTCACCCTGAGCTCCATTGCAGAAGTGTGGCAGCTCCAGACTTTATTAGCTGTGCACTCTATCTTACACATTTGAAAGTGGAACATAAGTTTATTTTGGGCATGTTTCTTGAGTCCTCACTATACAGACAGCAAGTGTGTGGGGTCTGCTTGAGAAGTCAAAGAATTGATACTTAGAAGTGATTGGTTTCAGCATGAGAGTCAGACTCCACTAAAGATGAAAAGAATGGCCACCAAAGGACTGTGGCCAACAGCTCCAAGGGTAGGTGGATAGGGGAGACAGGGCTGAGCCATATATCTGCCAAGTGACTGTCCCTCATCAGGTTCCTAGTAGTCTAGCAGTTTCTCCCTCCCATGGCATAGTGGCTACAGCAGTGTAAGGGAAAGGGAATTTCTTTTTCAGGCTTGTAAAATGTACACTGGGTTATGATAACAATTAACCGATGTGGCCACACAGATCCATCAACTCACCCATCATGTCAAAGCCACAGGTAACCACTGGTGGTCAAGATTTCACTGATCTAGGTCACCCTGGCAACCTCAGCCTCCCACACTGAGAAATGAAATGTACAGTTCAGTGAACTCTACAATCACCCAAGGTGATTTGGTGTTTCCACCAAATGGACTATGCCAGTGGCTCCCCGAGGACTGCAGAGCCATATGTGGATAGATAAATCCATGAGTACCTTCTCCCCATCCCAGTAATGGAACACACCCCGCCCATCCCCCTGGCAACCACCCTACCATGCTCTGCCTCATCCTGGATGTGCTGACTGTAGATGACCCTCACAGCATCCAGTTCTGTGCTGAACATTCGGATGAGGGCCAGGTATTTGTGTGACATATCCTGTGCTACCAGGGGTCTTTCGATGAGGGTTCCTGTGATGTCCAGTAGCTGTAGAGAGGGGAGATAATGAGGGTATGCACTTTACCTTTCTAAGACTGCAAAACTTCTGCTTCCTGTTTGATTAGTTTTCTTCTTTCTATGTCTGAGTATAGGAGGGATACACCTATGTTATGGTGGGACTGCAGCTGTACCACCAGCATGTGGATATTTGGAACCTTCTTCCTTTCCTTTCTTGGCTTCTTAGTTGTTTTGAAGGAAGGATAAGAATAGTGGTTTGGTGAGAGTTCTCACTGTGTAGCTCAGGCTTGGCCTGGAACTCATGATCCTTCTGCCTCAGCATTCTCAGTTCTGGGATTGCTGCTCCTCGGTTTCACTACACCTAGCCTTTCTTTTGTCCTGCTGGGTATCTACCATGCACTATTCTGTTGCAAGAATCTAAATTAAACACAAGCCAAGGACAGTAGCAAGGTATGTTGAACACAGAAGATATGACACAGGAGAGAGGTGGTGATGGAAAGAGACAGAAGAAAAAAGTTTCAGGAATCAGCCGCCATATCAATCACAGGCATAGCAATTTGAGGTATTTTTCTGTACATTATACCCAGGCCTAGGCATCTCCTAAACCAACAGAAAATAGAAATGGTATAATGATACCTGGACTGTGATTTTTCAACTGTGATGCTGCCTCAGACTAAGCCACACAGGCATTCATCTGGATTGGTATATATAATACTCCTCCTAAACCTAAATCCAATTAAAACTGGGGTTGGCAACCTTCCTAGTCCTGTGACTCCTAAAAACAGTTTCTCATGTTGTGGTGACCCTGACCACAAAATCATTTGCATTGCTACTTCATAGTTGTAATTTTGCTACTGTGATTTGTTGTAATGTAAATATTTTTGGAGGTAGAGGTTTATCAAGGGGGTTGAGACCCACAGGTTGAGAACCACTGAATTATACGCTCTCATCTCTACTTTATACTTCAAGTCAGAGGTCCATCCAGACAGCAGCACACAGCCAAACTTGGTTCATGGCCTTGCTTCATGGGACACTTTTCACAAGAGTTTTTTGAAAGAAAGAAAGAAAGAAAGGAAGAAAGGAAGAAAGGAAGAAAGGAAGAAAGAAAGAAAGGAAGGAAGGAAGGAAGGAAGGAAGGAAGGAAGGAAGGAAGAAAGGAAGGAAGGAAGGAAGGAAGGAAGGAAGGAAGGAAGAAAGGAAGAAAGGAAGGAAGGAAGGAAGAAAGGAAGAGAGAGAAAGAAAGGAAGGAAGGAAGGAAGGAAGAAATGGAGAAAGAAAGGAAGGAAGAAAGGAAGGAAGAAAGGAAGAAAGAAACAGACAAAGGAACATAAAGAAATAGGGGTGGTAACAGGGGGAAAATATATGCTCACAGTTTAAAATAGTTATTCTCTGAGTCTTTGCAGAAAAAAGAAAAGCTGCCATGGCTTGCTTTAAGCCAATGAAAATGAGAATAGAGTTACAATGTTAAGTTCTATCCACAAATCCTAACACTGGAGCAATATAGGCCCCTGTGTCCAAGACCCTCAGATATTACCAGTTCATTTCTCACCAAGCCATTCCCTCAGTACTTTTTAGACTAACCTTCAAAGTCTGCAGAAGGGGAGAGAGGGCAAGTGTCACTATCTGGTTGCTTGGTTCAAAATCTCAGGTTGTTATTAGAAAGTCCTGGGTTTCCAAGCCATGCCATGGGTAGTAACTGAACATAGAGACAATGCAATGGGGGTGGGGCAGATCCTATATCAGCTGTCTCCCAGTGTAGCGTGAAGTCTTTCCCCAATGATTCCTGGTGCACTCTGAGCCTATATAAAAGTGCTGGACCTTTTCTAAGGAAGTCTGTAGGGGCAACATTTTCTCTATAAGCAGATACAGAATGGAAAGCAGTAGATCGTGTGTGTGTATGTGTGTGTGTGTGTGTGTGTGTGTGTGCGCGCGCGCGCATGGTGTATACCCAGACCAGAGGACCAACTCAAGGATCAATCTCCCAAATACTGTTTACTATTATTATTTTAAACAAGATCTCTCACTGGCTTAGAACTCAGCATGTAGGCTTAGGTTGGCCAGCTATGGATATTCACTTGACTATATATTTTCAGCACTGTGAAAGCAAGCCCGATTTTTTTTTTTAATTTGATTTCTGGGAATTGAACTCAGGTCCTTGTGTTTGCAAAATAAACATTTTACTAACTGAGAAAGCAGCTCCCCTTTGATGATGGCATAAGAGAGCAACTGTGTTCTGTGCATGCCCTGCTGTGCTAGAGACTCAAGCTTCCTGTTAAGAATATGCAGACAAGGTGGCTGATAAACAACTGTGACCATCTTGTAGCACTGACCTGAGGACTTTGACTTGCATGTCCCCTGGCCATGACTTCCCAGCTACATATAATATTCAATGACTGTGGAGTGGTAACAGGAGTTAAGTGATTTCTCTGGCCAGCTCCCCAAATTCTAACAACTACTTATTTGTGGTATTTATATCCACTGGAATATTTGCACTGGGTGAAGAAGGAGGGAAGGTGTTAATTTTTCTATTTGTGAGATGACCAAGAGGGAGAAACACATTGGGCAGGAGGGCCTGGCTGGCTGTGGTTTCCCTAGCAGTTTCCAGAGCAGTTAAGAAGAGTTAGGGCTAGATAAGGGATAAGCTTTTATGAAAACACTTTGAGAGTCTGGCTGCAAACAAAGATGTTTTGGGACTAGGGCCAAGGCTATAAAGGGTTCATTGCTCTTTTGTCTAGAATACTTACGCCATATGTTTTCAAGAGCTGAACATTCTAAAACCTGTAGATAAGAGACATGCTCCTTGGATAAATGTAGAGGCTTTCATGATGGGAGCATTACAAAGAGCATTAGAAAGACCCAAAATACCCTCCTAGTAGAAGAACTTGCACCTCTAGATACAAAGGCTCATTCTTCTTTTCGTCTAGAACTTTTATTCCATATATTTTCAAGAACTGAAATTTTAAAAACCTGTAGACAAGAGATATGCTCCTTGGATAAATATAGATGTTCATTACGGGAGCATCCAAAGAACATCAGAAAGGCCGCAAACCCCTTCCCTGTAGAAGGACTTCTGAAAGCACCTCTAGATATAAAGGACTAACATGCACCAGTGTCACAGGCAGAGTAATAGGGAGGAACACAGTGCATTACACGAACGGCCCTGGAATAGCAGGTACAGAGAAATTCCTAGGACTGAAGAGAGCAGTCTCTATAGCTTCACATTGTATCAGGTGCTGAGTCATGTCAGTTAATGGTATATATAGGATTAGTCTATGAACAGTCGTAAACCATTCATGATGTTTAAAGAAGGATTGCTGGAGTCTCGGTGGGTGAGTCACTAAATAACAAACGTTTATTAAATAACACACACACACACACACACACACACACACACACAGGACAATAAATGGAGTACTGCACACTTGGGTTATTTAATATTCTAGAAAAGCCATAGATTTGCTCAACCAGTTTATGCCTCTTTGAAAACTGTTCTATAAATCATTTAGTCTCTGTTTCGATATTTTTAATGACTAGAAACCTAACTTCTTAAGAAAGCTCATTTTGAACAACATTGATGAAAATATCTCTTCTCTTCTGAGCCAAAATGCCCCCTCTCTCTGTGACTATCTCTTAAATCAAGTCCTTGAGGCATCAGGCCTCTCTACACAGTTCACCGGAGACCTCTCCCACCCTACTGAATCCTACAGCACCCGATTGTGTAGCCGCTTATACTCTCACCATTCAAAATCATCTCTCTATACTTACTGCCTATATGGGGCAAACAGGACCAGGGCAAGAGTTAGTCCAGCTCCTAGTGCCTGGATCCTGTAAGCCCCTCCTTCATAAAGGCTGTGCTCAAGGCTAAGTCAATCTTGCCTTAGTAGTTAAGCAGTCTTAATACTTTTGAGCCATGATTTCAAGACAGTCACCATACTGCACCTCTTATGACCCTCCTGATAGATGCATGGAATCTAAAAAGAGCACTGACATTTTCAAGGCATTTTAAAACTTTTAAGAAAGCATAAATGATCTGCCTGAGAAGCCCAATTATATATGCTCATTGGCCCCTCCCTTCAGGAAAGGATGTTTACAAGAAGGAATTAGAAGGGCACACTTATTATCCTCTGACGAGATCTGAGGAGGACACACAGGTGAGACCTCTGCTCCACTTGCACCAACCTTAAAGGCATGCTCCACATCAGGTGCGTCATCAAAAGCTTGAATTAAGATAGTCCCCAGTCTCCGGTCAAGATCTTCCACTCTCTTGTTAAACTCACAGACATCGGTTTCAAATTCCTGAGGAGACATCACAAGTATGTGAGAAAACCATGTTTTTCTACAACCCAATCTCAGCAGAGCCTTGGCTGCTAACTTTGTGCTGAAACCAGTCATACCAAAGATTTATTTAATTCTCTAAACCTCACCACATGTCCTACTTTTCTCCTTTGTTGCTGTGATAAAACACTGAACAAAACCAACTTGGGGAGGAAAAGGTTCATTTGATTTACACATCTACATCACAGTCCATCATTAAAGGAAATTGGAGCAGGAACTTCAAGCAGAAACCTGGAGGCAGGGGCTAAGGGAGAAGCCGTGAAGGAAAGCTGGGCATTGGCTTGGTTTTGTTGGCTTGCTTAGCTGTATAATACAGACAAGACCCACTTGTTTAGGGCTGGTAGTGCCCACAGTGGGCTGGCCCTCCTACACCAAACAATCAAGAGAATGCCCCCAGAGACCTGTTCAGAGGCCAATGTAATGGAAGCAATTCTCCAACTGGGTTTTCTTCTTCCTAGGAATGAATGTCTAGGTGTGTTTGTCAAGTTGACAAAACCTAACTATAACACCCTGGGAGTGTGATGCTCTGGCCAAAATGGTACAGTTGAATGAAACATAAAGTTGGCATCCACTTGCCTTCCTTACCGTGCCCCTCTTCCATTTCTGAGCCCCTTTCTATTCTGCCCAGTGTCAGCTCATATTACTCTAAAGATTATTGAAGCAGCAGCAGCCCCAGGGTCACCATCTTCTTGTCTTCCTCCCTCAATTCAAAATGCAGCTCTTTTTCAGAGTCTCCAAATTAATGTAGTCTTTAGAAGGAAAGTAAACTAATTAAAATAATACACACTATTCCTTTCAAATACACCTTAATTGGCTAAGACGGCAATTACCCATTGTTCTTAAGTTTCTTAATTTAGCAAATAAAAACACAGGGTACACAGTTAAATCTGAGTTGCAGACAAACAATTATATTTCAGAAAATACAAGCGTCTCTTGTTTATTGTTCTTTATCTGACAATCCTAAGCATGCCTCACTTCTTAGGATGGAGCAAATTTCAAGAAAACTTCGATGGCTCAATGCTCTAATTTGTACAAACACTATTTATTATTATTGTTTTACAGGAGTAATGGGTGTTCTTATTTTATATTTTAAAGATTTATTCCTTTTTATTTATGTGTAAAAGTCCATCTGACTGTGCAGTATGCATGTGAGTGAGTGCAGGTGCCTGCAAAGACTTGAAAAAGGTGTCAGATCTTGGAATGGAAGTTACAAGTGGTGGTGAACTACCCAGTGTGGGCATTCGGGACTGAACTCAGATTTTATGCAATAGCCATCACTTCAGCTTCAATGTTCATATTTAAGAAAAAAACAAAGAAAAGTAGGAAAATATAGGACATTTATACTTTTTTAGCCACATTGGCATTGTGGTATTATGATATGCTTTCATACATGTATTGTGATATTGCTTTCATATTATGATATTGCTTTCATACATTGGCATTGTGGTATTATGATATGCTTTCATACATGTATTCATACCACATTGGCATTGTGGTATTATGATATGCTTTCATACATGTATTTCATACATGTGTGTGTGTGTGTGTGTGTGTGTATGATATATGTATATATTATATATAAATATATTAATATATAAATATATATAAAATAAATAGGATAATGAGATTTTATACAGTTGTAAACCCATCATATGTAATATATATAATATATTATTTATATATATGCACATACATTCTTTTTGTAATCTATCTTCTTTTTTCTTTTATGTGTCCAACTAATGGAATTTTGATTAAGTCCTGTCCCCCTGGATCTGGTCAACAAGGTTCCCTAGAAACTGAATGTACTAATAACAAACTCCTGCCCTAATTTCTTCTTTTCCTCCTAGATTATAATTTCTTCTTATGTAATCCTGTCCTTCTTTGGGGAGATCCTATTCCCTTTCTTTTTCTCTAGGGCTTGACTTTGGGGAACCATGGGTGAAACCTGGACTCTGTGCCCGATTTCAGAAAGTTCTTCCCTGCCTTTGCATATCTTGAGTGGCTTTTCTCTATCTAACCCTGAACCACCAATAAAATTCTATCAATATGCTTGACCTTTGTTTGGTAGTCTGTGCTTGAAGCTTAGAGTATATTTGAAGCCTTATTGAATATAATTGGTAAAACAGTGAGTTTAAACTATAAAGTGATGTTTTGATCCCTGTACAACACTGAAATGATCAACACAATGGACCTACCATGAGTGGTAGGCTTAGCATGAGTTTTCATTTAAAATCCATGATAATTCATCACCACATATAACTAACAGTTGTGTGTATGCACACATACACACCCTGAGAACTAGCCCATCAGCAGACTTCAGATGCACAATATAGTGTTATTAACTATGATCACCACATTGTACATTACACCTGTAGAAACCACTCACCCTACACCAAGAACACTTTGTACTCATTGACCAACTCCTCCCATTTCCCTCTCGGTCCGCCCAATGGCAAGATCCATTCTAGTCAGGTCTGTATACCTAACGATTTGACTATCCTATATCCCATCGTTAAGTGAGGTCACAAAGTATTTGTACCTTTGCAAATAGTCTACTTTGCTCAGCTTAAACCTTTGAAGCCTTAAAGTAGCCACTATTTGCCCTGTCTTCCCCTGCCAATATCTCTGAATAGTATTAGTTTGGAGCAGTCAATGACTGGGTCCTTTCTGATTTATCTACCTGCATACAGAATAGTTAGGATCTTTCTGTTGACACAGGAATGACAATTTCTCCTGACAACAATAATCAATAACAAAACCACTAGGACCACAGAGCCGTATGGACTACTTATGGAAAAAAATAAAGCTCATAAATGTTTGGGTGCTGCAGCCAGAGGCAGTTAAAGAAGGATCAAGATTTGTGATTTAGCCCCTCCAAGTCCTACCGTGCCCTTGGGGTCCAAACAGTCATAGGAGCACTCCGAGAAGACTTTGTACATCTCCTCAAATTCCTCATGCATTTGTTGGACTTTCTGACTCAGGGAGTTTCCTCTGAGGCCACTGAACTCAAGCTTTTCCAGATTGTTGAAATCCAAGGCTGTCTTCAGAAGATCCTATCAGGACAGTTCACAAAACCATTGAAGGAATCATCACCACTCTCCCTCTCCCCTCCAGATGGAGATAAAAAATTACAGGTGTGGTGGGTCCTTAGGAAAACACAATGTCTGGTTAAGCTTTTAGCCTTATTATTAGAATGAGTTGGTTAAACTCCATAACAAACTGAAGGAACAATACAGATAGCGTGGATCACACAAGCCAGAATAAAGAAATAAATCATGAAATGTATGTTCAGCATCTCTGTGTTCTACTACAAATTACAAAAGATCATCAAAACTTGTATGTTTTGTGTGGATTTTTATTCAAAGTGTCAGTGTCAAGCCAGACATGGTGATGCCTGCCTGAACTTCAGGCATTGAAGAGACAGAGGCAGGAAGATCAAAGCCAGGCTGTTTGTAATAGTGAATTCAAGGCCTCATGTTCAAGAGGATAGAGGTAACAAGTAACCCTGAAACAGCCCAGATGACCAGTTCAGAAGGTGACTCTGGCCTTCTTGCAAATCCCTCTATCATATAAGACCCCCATCCCAAAACACACATAAGTTTTCTTGGCACACCAAACCACATTGCCATCTCAGTGATAGAAGGCAGATACTTACCATCTCTTTCCTGGGTTTCTCCATCTGGTGCAGGGTAGTGGTAACACTCAACACTGTGTTGGGAACTAGCTTGGGTTGGTGTAGGCATAGGACTGAAATGGCTTCCAGGACACCATATGAATTACTATCATCATTGATACACCACATCCCAGTTGTGCTCAGAATTAAGTGGCAGATGGATGCGACAGCCCCAAAGCCTTGGGGTAGAATCCCTCCCAAGCCTATGGAAACCATGTCATGTCTCATAGTAGGGATGTCTTCTGAGCATGCTTTATAGGGAAGATTGAATTCATCCCTTGTGAGGACACGCCTAAAATCACAAAACTTGCAAATCAAGATCCAAGATGCGTTTGCTGTCAGAAGCTCTCAGTCTATGTACATGTTTTATACACACACACACACACA